>JAOTOM010004526.1:0-287500 GCA_034440615.1 Ashinkailepas kermadecensis | reverse complement strand
CGGAGCAAAGATCTATGGAGCAGCAGCAACATTCACCTGTCAGCACCATAGGACGTATTTTAATCCGCCTTACAATTATTCAGTGTTCTTAAAACCTTGTCACGAAGCATTTTAAAATGGTGCCAATGTGTCAATAGGCGGCAATTAAGTAGAACATCAAGAAGACTTAACAATCGGCTTAGTAGGAATTGTCCACCTATGCAGCCCGACTTCCATATTTGGACAGCACTGACACCGACAGATATGCATGGCAATCGTTTTCCCTTTCAAGAGTTGTAATCCGCTCACATATACCCATCGCCAATGGGAACGGCAAGCTGTAGCTGCCTCTGTAATGCCGGCGTGCATTACAGATGCAGACGCTACAGGTGATGCCGCAAAGTCGTGGGCAAAAAGCGAGCTACAGATAGATGTGATAGTGTACTGACGATATAATGCATCACAAGAGCAAACATAGGCACACCAAGCGTATACTGAACCTGTCGCACCTCGTTCACTTGCCGGAACCAGTCGCAAAACAGGTTGCTGATGCGAACACGGAACAGAAGATTTGCTAAGTAACTTCGAATAAAGATGGCCGAAGAACAAAGGAGACCGCATTGATGTATTTTATCAGGTCGCCATGATTCCCTGCGGTGTTAATTATTTAGTTATTTGGGGCGCATCGACTTCATTAATCATGTAGCGCCCATCTGCACGCGGTGTCGAAGGCATTCTCGATGTAAAAAGCACATCTCCTAGATGTCGTTCTTTACGAATGTCGAAGGCATTCACGAATGTCAGTATATCTCAGTATATGTCACGATTTTTCCTCAAAGCACACTACCAATTTGTCAAAGATTTCCTGCTGTTCAGATAACGTCCACATCGAATATTCACCATTTTCTCCAACAATTTGCATAGTGACGTAATGTGGCTCTAGTGCAGTGGGTCTTGTTCATCTGGCTTCAAAAGCAGGCATAACCATGACCTCTCTCCACTCTTCCAGAAAATACCTTTGTTACGCAGTAACTTAAAAGTGACCAATAAAATGTTCTAATCAATGATAACAAATGCCGCAACATTTCATGATGTATTCTGTCGGAACCCTCCGACTCAACCCGCAAGGCACAGATTACTGAGGCTCTCCCGACCTCAGTGAATGGCTTGCTACCGGCTGTTTTGATGTTGAGAAGTTTAATCTAATTTTCTTACTACTGGAACGTAGCGTCTTATTTTCTCACTACGGGCGCAATAAATCGAGGTGAAAATTTCCAGAACCGCTGAGTTGTGACATGATAAGGTCAGTTGCATCTGCGACTCCAGATGGGTGCAGAATGTTACGACCTGCTACTCCAATGGTAGGCAAAGGAGCGAAACCCAATTGGCTGAAGACTTTCGGCTTCGGGAGAACAATCCAAGTGTGATTGCCTTTTATGGACAATCAGACAGGGAACAATGCACGAGAATATATGTGTATAGTGAATGTCATCTGGCAAGAGCGCCTTCCATCCATAAAAGTAAGTAGCAATGAGTATGTGTGTCGTTGCCAAAGGACTCTGGAACCGCTGCGAGAATAAAAATTGCCTGCCTCTCCAGTTATTTGCTTTTGCAAGGCTTGCAGAGTAAAGCTACCATGGTGTTATTTTGGTTCTCTCCAGGTACGCACCAGGAATATTTACCTACATAGGCATGCACCTGTGACTGGTATACCTGTGACACTGTCGGTCCGTCCGACTCGGTAAGTTGGCGGTGCACCCGACCGAGCCGGCCGATAGCGAACGATCGGACGCGCTTCATACGATCTGGCAGCAATGTCAACGGGTGTGAGATGCCCGTTGTCACTTAGATGACCATCCATGCTGCCACTCAGATGACCAACCGTACTGTCGCTCAGATGACAATTCATACTGTCACTCAGATGATCAACAGTACTGTCACTCAAATGACCATCCATACTGTCACTCAGATGACCAACCGTACTGTCACTCAGATGACCACCCATACTGTCACTCAGATGACCAACCGCACTGCCACTCAGATGACCATCCATACTGTCACTCAGATGACCAACCGTACTGCCACTCAGATAACCATCCATACTGTCACTCAGATGACCAACCGCACTGCCACTCAGATGACCATCCATGCTGTCACTCAGATGACCATCCACACTCAAACGAGTGTCCCTCGGTATATTTACGCAAACAAAAACAGGGAGACAAATCAAATCAGCTCAAAAGCAAAACCTAGAACCTTTTGTTGAAATAAAAATTATGTCAACAGCCGTAAGCTTTATTGCTCAGTTCGATACGGTGTGATACCGGGATTATCGGATCAGGAGAACAGGCCAGTGATGTGGATTACAAATGTCCCAGCCGAACGAGTTGACCTTGCACAGAAATCATCACGTCATGATGAACAACGCAAGATACTACTGATATCTAATATTCAGCCACCTTCGTGATGATGTATCTGTTAGACAGCATATTATGACAGACAATTGACACTCAAGTAATATCATTGGTATGACTCAAAAGCGTTAAAGTCAGTCATGGCTAAAGCGCTGCCATCGTATTACAATTCGCCCATCGGATGGTATATTCAGGGCTAATGGGACAACCTCTGGTTCATAAGAGCCATGATTTTGCAAAGCAGATGTGAAAATGTCTGCTCTGTGGCGGATCCAAAGGGAGCAACGGGGCTCTGCCCCCCCCTGCCCCCAAGAGACCGATTTCCCCCAAAAGTTTGCGTAAAATAGCATTTTCTCGAAATCTGAGACATTTGTGAGATAAATGTCGTCCTAAGCAGGCTCAACAAATGTAAATTGTTCAAACCTGATGAGTTTTTCAAAATAGGATATTTTACATCAGTCTCTAAGCTAAGCCAGGCTTCTGGGTCCACCCCTGCTCACGATGTTTTTGTTGTCATTGAGTCTGACATATCATCAGGTAGTTTTGTTGTCATTGAGTCTGACATATCATCAGGTAGTTTTGATTCTTAACATACCGAATAAATTTGTCTTCCCAATCATCCAAACATTATGCGTACTTCTCATCATATTTCAGTACAGCATGTATGGGATACGTACTTAAGCAATTTGGTGGTTATGATCGAGGTGACAGGGTGTGGATGAAAACAAAAACGCTACCACGCGAAGTAAAGTCCATATACTTTAATATGACCGTGGTAATGCTGTCACCAACGAATTATCACAATTAAGAGGCTGAACCCGACGCAACAGCTTCGTTTTATGGCGCAGCTGGTTTTCAAACCTGGTTTTGGTGTCTACCTACCTAGGTACCTAGGTAGTGAAGTTGAACTTGTGGCGAATGATATCATGAATGGTTTTTGTCTTTGGGAGTTAGGACCACTATTGGAAACATGGCCCTGCCTTGGATGTTGGCCGTCCAGAACATTATTACCTCCAGGAAATTATCCACTGCTTTAAAATAAATGATGAATGGAATTGTTTGACGATGATTGCCATCTTTTTGCTGTTTGCTTATGACCATGGACACATGGAAACATGGGACATGGAACATGGGACATGGATCATGTTTCTGAAATTAGCCGACCGACTGTGTTAAAATGTTGGATCTTAAAAGATATGATTGTTGTAACTGCAACCGCAAAACTTCAACGGTGTGGATGAATTATGTCAGTCATAGCATGATGCTAACTCAGCAGGTCCGGGACATGATAACCGACATTTATGTCGGCATGACACCCGCATGACCTGATGACATATACGCTAGGGTTTTCGTTGAGTTTGCTCAAGTCTTAGCAGTTCCTCTGGGTGCCATTTTCGAGTGTTCCGAAGTAGCTGAAGATTGACGAAATGTAAATGTAGCACCAATTTGCAAAACAAAGGAAATCGAAACTATGTCCGAAAATACAGGTCAGTTAGCTCCACCTTACTAGTTTGCGAAGTGTTGCAGTACGGGGATGAGAATGTGGGTGGATAGAGTGGGGTGAATGCTAGTAGGTGTCTTAGATCATGATTATGACTGGGGTGGTGTGCTGGTGGCGGATGTGAGTGGCCGTCGATTCGATGCATTACTTAGGATGTGTGGTACTGATCAGGCTGACCATGGAGGTGCGGTGTGGTAGACGGCTTCCTTAGAACTCGGCATGTAGCATTAATTGGGGTATTTCTGTCTCTAGTGTCTTCCCTTTGTGGTTTGGCCGGATGGGCCCTGTGGCTCTTATGGATCCTCGAAAATGTATGACGTTACGGCGTTCAAAACAAATTCCAATCCGAGCAAAGCCAACATCGTAGCACATCTTAAGCACAACAGCATACCAACGTCTGCTGTCTATAGGAACATAGCCAAGTTGAGAACAGATGGACAGTTGTACCATTCGGGGGAGGGAAAAAAGGCCGAGCAGATGTCTGATTACCCGTGGAGGCAACTGGTCCGCGCCGCAAAAGCAAAGCTTGTTGGCATCTCCCAGATATTGGCCGGAACATTTAGAATTTAATAACAAATTGCGTTCATTTGGTTCTTCAAGATGCTGGGGTTAAGTACAGGAAACGAACGAAAACATCAATAACAACGGATGAACAGACCGATGTTTGAAAATATCGACAGCGGAGACCATCGTGCGGTCCGATGAATACACAAGGATGTGAGGTTGAAGTACGAGTGAGATCAGCGCCGAGTCATGTTTCACATATACCGGTAGTCAGATGCTCTCAAACGCCAGCTTGTGCACGTCTGTTAATGGTGATGTCGCCCCCCCCCTCACAAGGTTCAACACATGTCGAAAATGAAACTCCCAAGACAACTACTGGTGTCGGTAGCCATCGGCCAGAAAGGGGGTGGCAAAACCGATAATTTTCAAGAGCAAGGCCAATGTGAGCCGCCAACTGTGCAGAGAGTAAATGGACACTTTTTTGGATGCCAAGTATCCGAATCGTCATGCCCTGTTTAGCCAGACCTCGCGAGCGCTCATTACGCTCGCCAGATCTTAGGCCTGCTGCAGGAGGTAGTGACACCGATTGTACCTCGCACCACGAACACATGGGCCCAACCGGCGCCTCTGAAATCAGGCCCATCGAAGGTTCCTGCGTGATTACCAAGCCGAAAGTGTATCACTGAGGCTGGCAAGCACTGTCCAACAGCCAACTGAACATTAGAATCCAGCAAGCTATACGCGAAGTTGATCGGGAGTTGACGCAAATGTAGGATAGACTTTTCCCTGGCCGTGTGAAATCTAGGGATAGACCACGCGAACGCTATACCCCGGAATAATAAGCGAACAGCTCGCTTTTAAACTCCCAACGGCTAGTAAGCGCAGAGTCGAAAAGTTTAAGAGTGCTGGTAACTAATTTTAGTTCGGTCACCAACACCTGATGTCGAGATGGACAGGCGCTACCCCGACAATATCGCAAACGCCTCCGAGTCTCGTCTGTGTCTCTCCTTCCCTGTTTATTACTAAGGCACACACATATATATATATATATATATATATATATATATATATATATATATATATATAAACACGCTCTACCTACGCGAATACATCATCAGAGAGTAAGCGGCATGCTCATTGGTCGGCTCAATATGACGCGCCAGCCAAGTGTACTCCCGGTCCTGATTGGCTGGTCGTGCCGGCGGCCATTGCCACCGCTGGGTTGGTGCCGGTCGCGACTGGCGGCCTGCCAAGGTCAGTGCTTCTGTACGGTGATGGCTACCCGGCAGCTCGGCGACAGCGTGGGCGGTACCGCACGTCAACCCGCGCTGACGCAGCAGCGTTCGGGGCGAGCGCCCCAACACCTAGCACTAGCTTGCATCTGGCGGTCGAGCACCTCGATCCGGCCATGGTTCTTATCAGGCATGACTCCATCAGGCGGCATTCCTGGGCGGTCTTGTCACGGGTACAAACACCCTAGCTATGTGCCGCGTGCGGCCTCATCAACAGTGACACATTCAAAACATTTCGAAGACGCTCGACCAGTCGTACTAACTTTAACATTGTTACAACTACAGCGCGCAGGTTCAATATCGCGAATTTTGAGTATACTAATTAAATTCTACGATCCACTAGATTATTATGGCCATAGCATATCGTAAAGTTACGCGTTGATACATACACTTGTTATTTATAAGACTACACTCGTTTACTACACGGTTAGTCTAAAGGGGTATTTGTAGGGCCCATCATCCCTGGTCCATGTTAATTATCGCGATACAGGGGTCCCTAAATAAACACGTTATTGTTTCACATGGATTTTATACGAAACGCGGCGCACACTGGAGTACATGTCACTATGTTATTTCAACTAAAGCTCAGTTCGTAGATGTTGGGCGACCACTACCCGTCGGCTGTCACGATCAGTGCAGCTTTCACTTATTATTTACTAAGTCGGGTTAGTCACCCGGCTTTCCATAAAGTTGTGATACTCCTGGTCTCGGCGTTCGTGTTCCTCTTGGGGCAGTACCAGTGGCGGCATTGCTGCGGCCGCGACAGGGCTGGCCTGCCTCCACGCATGGACCCTGGCGTACCGAGCCAGGATTTGCTGACGGCGGCGGCGTGCGCCCGTGGCGGCGGCGGCGAGCTGGGACGCCGGGGTTTCGGGAACAGCTGCGGCGGGAACGGCTGCGGCGGCGAGTTGGAGTTCTGGGCGGTCAGGCGCGTCCGCGACGGCGGCGGCGCCTGCGTCAGCTGGTTCCGGTTCCGCTGCAGCGGCAGCGGGACCGTCAGCTGCTGGGGCGAATGGGTCCGACATTCCCACGCCCCAGGCTCGTAGCACGTACACCAGTCGGCTTGGTCCCTGTAGATTGGTGGCTTTGTTGACCGCGGTCAGGGCCGCCCCTGAGGACCATACCTGTCGAAAGGTAGTGGCGTTCTCAAGGTCCTCATGCGGCGATATAGGTCGACTGGGAGAAGTCCTAACTCTTCCCAGGTAGTTTCGGTCTGGGAAAAGCCTGACCACTCGCACAAGTACTCTTCGTCTCTGACGCCGCGACGACTGGCGAGCACTTGTAATTTCAAACTCCATCGCGATGTAGAGGGGACGACGTCCTGAAGCAGTCTGGCGCTCTCGTCAGTTCGACCTCAGTGGTCAGCTCGGGTCGCGACCGAACAATGAGGACGGCTTCACCGGAGGTCTCAGGGGAGGGGGATTAAGGTGTGACGTTATGGCTGCGGGAGCGGAGCTTTGTTGACATTTCCACATCCAGAACACGAGGCAGCTCGTCGCTGCAATCACCATGGCCACCGGGACTACTAGTGCCGAATGAGTCAGTTTGGACTGGTATTCAAGGTTTCGTGCAGTCTGTAGTTGCAGCTGCAGTTTGGACATCGGAATGTTGACGACGGAATGTTGACAAGTTAAACAGGACAGCGGACTCCGAGTCGGATTCTGGCTGAGGTAACTGAGCGCGGAGAGTTTGTGTAGTCAGCTCGGCTAGGCGGGATAGTTGTTTGTGTAGCGACTGGACGTGGTTAATGTTGAAGCGGGAGGTCTGGGTTTTATGGTGGGAACTCTAAAGTACGGGGAGAGTAGCGAGCAGCCATCTCTCAAATGTGTCAGCTGGGTCGTATTTGTGGTGGTAAAGTCTGATGTGCCGCTTTCGCAGAGGAAAACGGCACATCAGTTCCGGCGACGATGAGCCAAATATTTTGGTCAATTTCCAATGCCTTAGGGGTGTTTTTCCTTGAAACTAGAGTTTTACATTGTGAGGTGATCTCAGCGGAGTCATGGAAGTATAGCGCTTTTACGCAAGACGATGTGGTGGTAGTGTGAATCGTTCTGCACTATGGAAATGGCAGAATGCTAACTGACGTTTTAGACAAAGGCTGATGTTCTCTTCGATTTCCAGATAACTAGTTTTATCTTTGCTAATGGCAAGGTATTTGGTTTTTCCTGTGTCGTATCTTGTTTCCAGTGGCAAATGGCGGCTGGGCAAGTTTATATTGAACACCTCGAACACTTCAAATTGGTCTAGGATTGTTACTACCGGAATGGGCAGTAGTACGTACGAGTTTGTTTTCAACATTACCAAAGAGGTATGTATCAGCAGGTAGTATTTTTATACTTCATCGGGACGGTAAGGAAGTGTTTTTGCGCTGGGTAGTGCGTTTTTGATGTGTGACAGAAGATCACGTAATTGGGCTGGCTCAATAAATGAACGAGACAGAATGCCATGAGCTAGTAAGCTAAGTTGGAGTTGCAATTCCGACTGTTGTACACTGGCCTGTTGGAGAATGGAGCCAGCTGTTTCAATTACTTTCGTGACTTGACTTTGTAATTTGATGTATATACCTAGACGTTGTACTTCGTTCTGTTCGAGGTTTGCAATTTTGTGAGTGAGATTATTTACTAGTTGACTGATGTGGTTAATTGCATTTCGATTGATCTGGACTTCTTTTGTGGTATGGTTCATCAACGTTACACTTTCTCCCAAGACGTGTATAATTTGATCGTTGTTCACTTCCAACGTGTTCAGTCTGTTGAGGACGGCTTCTAACTCAGCGTCCGTCGTAGTTCCAAACATAAACGACAGTGCTTCTCCGACGAATGGTAGCATGTATCTTTTGGGCCTATTTAAATGTTGTGGGTTAGATGCTCGAACTGCTTCCAAGATGTCAGCTATGCGTAGTCGGAGTATAATCGGGCGGTCGTGGAGATGGGACTTTACCTCGTTGGCGTACGGGAAGCGAGGACGATCCGTTAGGTATTGGTTTACACTTTTCTCAAACACATGTAACGTATGGTTCACTTCAGTCAATAAGTTCGATACACCGGTTTTCGCGATAGGCACGTGCACATTCCACGTCTCGTGTGTGGCGTATAATACTCCGCGTGGTAAGAACAAAGCTCCGTGGGTAGGTTCACAAATAAGGATCAATAGGATAGGGAGCATTTTGACTACCGATGACATTCTGTAACAGAGTAACACTGGTGTCACAGGAGACAGCAGTTGAGTGGGCGCCACAGCGTTTCACATGATACGCTTCACACCGGTGCAGCGCATTCCATTATAGATGACATCACCGCGTCACCGAAGGTTGGTTTCACTGAGCCTGGTAGTAACACGTCATACTAATTGCAGTGACTCACTGGTACACATTAAACATCATTATTGACTATTCCCACATCGATATAAACATTTCCATCTGCGATTTCATCTGTGCCACTAGTGCTTCGTTCTGCTTCTCCGCAAAATCTGTAAATATACTAGCTTTACTAGGTTTTGCTCTTACAGATTTTACATCCACGTCATACTCCGTAGATGACGTATCATCATGGATTTGCAATTTTTCAGGGTGGCAATCATCATCTGAAGTTAATTCTAATGGCCGTTTTTCTGGGGCAATGTAGGGGTGGCGGCTCTGCCGTCGGTGGGGTGTGGGGGTGGTGGCTTCGGCGGTTTGGCGGGTGTGGCTGGTGAGGGGTGTGTAAAGAGGAAGCTGCGTGTGTGAGTCGTGTGAAGTGGGAGAGCTGATGAGTGTGTGAAAAGTAATTCACTTGGGCTGACTCTTGATTTTAGACTGGGCTAATTATCTCCTTTGCTGATTGTGCCTTTGTCGGGGGGTGCGTTGTGCTGTGTTTCCCCGCCACCTCCACCACACATTCCCGAAACCCCAGCCGGCTTGATGATGTTTGAACTACCGTCCCTAACACGAATTTATATGTGTGCGAGTCAAAGTTTTGGGAACACCATATAGGTAAATGAGTGCGTCTAGCCAAATTAGAAAGATTACGTTGTATTTAGAAAAGTAATGATAAGGCAATTTGCCCTTGGTTACAATGAAATGTTCCTAGATGGGACTTTTGGATGCTAATAGTAGTATAATTTTGTACAATGTACCGCACGAAATAGGTGCCTGTGATTGAGCCCCAAGTGGCTTCCGCTGGTCCTTAAAGCTACCTAAAGCACATTCATTCTCCTCATTCACTTCACATTCGCTCGTCTCATTCATTCTATCCTTATTAATTAATGAAATACTTGGTCCCCAAATTTTGTCCCCCCCCCCCTCCCCTCTCAGCGGTACACAAACACATATATCGACGGATCATTGCTCTATTTTTTGAAGGTAGGCTGGCCGAATATGTAAATCTTCCACTGCCATCATAGCTGGCCTCGCCATTGTTGACAGTGTTCCTCGCCTGGATGAAGGCTTAATGCTACGAGGGGGGCTCATCGTACTGGCTCCGAGGGCTTATACAAGTGCTCTGGTATCTTTGACTGACATACCCTAGTTTTTAATGAAAGGTCGGTGCCGCGCCGGGCCTTATCCGCCGTATACTGACACTGTGCGACCAGGTGAACGTGCTCACGAGCGGGCACGGATCCCTACCACGTTGGGCACGTCCCCTGACCGTCTTTATAACCTAGCCTGCCCTACCCTTTCAGCCTCGGGGCTTATGGCACGCCAAATCCGTCCGACCTTCCCCCCGCCCCGAAGGCTACACGGTTCCGTGCCGAAACGTATAGCGAACGGGGGGGGGGGGGCGGACTCACGACCTTGCAGTGTTTTGCTTTAACCTAGTGTTTGGCGCCAAATTGGACGGACGCAAGGTGGGGCTCGACAGCCCATCCGACCTTGCATACTGTGCCCGCCCCCAGCTGCGCTACTGGATCACAGAAGCCAGCGGGCTTTTGCAGTCAAAGAACCAGAGCATGTGCTTAATGCCCCCCAAAGTACACGGTCATCGCACCCCCTCTCGCAATTGGACATCATCCAAACGCAGATCATATATATTTATATAAACAACATTAATTTTCTAGTCAAGTTAAAAATTGGCTTTGACACTCATTACCCTTACCCGAGAACATTCAGTACATAGGAGAACGGCTGGCAGGTCGGCTGCTCGCTTATATGTGGATTTACTTCATATGGCAAATTAATATCGGGCACATATCTAAACATCATGTGTGAAACTCTTGTGTCGGAAAGTACACACGGTACTATCTACACCTCCTTGTCGGCTGTTGGTCACCCGGTCAAAGCGAAACGCGACGCGCACCCCTCAGCGCCCGAGGCACAGCCGCCATCTTCGGTCTGGATGTAAATACACTCTTCTCCACCCACCTGAGCGCCGAGGTATTTACTATGCTGGCGGTCCTGGGAGGGTCGTATTCCTTACGCCATTCATTGACGTTAACCCCCACGGAGGGTCACTGACTCGGCCATCGGCATCCTACCTCAATGCTATATGGGTTATCACGAAAGTTAGGCCACTGAACACACGGCTGGATGGCGCCCCTGGAGTTTTGGATTTTTGAATTAGCTTGCACCACGGCGGCTAGATAGGCTATAATATCACTTCTTTATCTCCGGTAAATGTAAGGGTCGAACGCTTTGGACGAGGAGGGAAAAACATGGCTATTGCAAGCACAGTTTTCAACGTGCTAACTGTCAGACCGAACGATAATCATTTTCACGATCCATTCTGGCCCGGTGGCGGTGGCAAGGCGGATGTTGCACATACAGTTTTCAACGTACGGCATATTGGGCTGAGCGATGGTCATTTTCACGACCCACCCAGCCCAGGGTCACGAGAGGATGTGAGGATCAGATGTGTGCACAGTACCCCTGGTCGTTAGTGCAAACTATGCCCCCCCCCCCTTGCTTTATCCCCAAGTATTCATGTCACCGCTAATCCTGCACGTCAAAGGCTGGGCAACTGCTCCGTGTCTCTGCTCATGCCACCACAGAATTTCTATGCATAATCTAATATATTTACATTTATATACACCGCATCACATTACGCCCACGCACTGCTTACACACACACTACTCGCCATCTCCCACCTCTCCATTCTTGCACGCGACATACTTCCTCCCCATACATACCTACATACCCTGGCCTTCTATACAAGGCGTGCGACGTCGGCGCCACCGGCCGTGTCACACATACCGCACACATCACATAGTCTAATTGCCCCCCCCCCCCAAGATGGGTCGCTCCTTTGAACAATGAATTAGGTTGAGGGGGAAATAGCTGTGATAGAAAATAGGCCGGTTTGGAAGAAGGAAGGCATGGCAGGCCGATGGCACTCACATGTTCGTTGCTCGGCTGGCCTCTTCGGTCGTCTCCACGCTGCCTGAGCTCCATGAGTGAGAGACTGCCCGAGTACGAGTCTCCGAGCGAGAGCGTCCCCAAGGGAGTGCTCCAGCGCGAACGCGTCCCCCGAGAGAGTTTGCTCCAGCGCGAGAGCGTCCCCGAGAGAGTGTGCTCCAGCGCGAGAGCGTCCCCGAGAGAGTGAGTTCCAGCGCGAGAGCGTCCCCGAGAGAGTGAGCTCCAGCGCGAGAGCGTCCCCGCGAGAGTGAGCTCCAGCGCGAGAGCGTCCCCGAGAGAGTGAGCTCCAGCGCGAGAGCGTCCCCGAGAGAGTGAGAGCGTTTTCTCTCTGCCTTCCAGTTTTTCTTCGATGGCTGTAGCCCCGCCTCCTCCACTCTTGGCCACTCCCAGGGCTCCGGATTTTATTCTTTCTCTTGATTGGTAGGAACTTTTTTCTTTTTCTTCCCCTTAGGCCGTGTGCAGGGTGAAGCCGCCTGGGGCTGTCAGGGCGGTCTGTATGTCTGGAAATTTCCACTGACTTCACCGGTGTCACCGACCTCACAGCTGGCCGGCCTTTCTCCTTATGTCGATCGGGATCGGCTTGTCATGAGAGCATTCTTGTTGTTGACTGGTTGGGAAGGGGTAGCGGGCCAGAACGAGGTGATTAGCCCGGGTTCGGCGCTTAATTGCTCCAGAGTTTTCGCTCCCGCCATTAATCCGCACAGGTGCGCGCTGGTCGGGTCCAGTCGGGCGGATAAAAAAAACACGCAGTGAGAAGGGACAGCTGGTGGCTGGGATCTGACCGGGCGTCTTGCCGCCTGGCCGGGTATGAAAATATTGAAAATTGCATGCCGAAAAAAATGTAAGCTTCCTTACAGCAACACCTGGTGGGCCCTCTGCTGATTCTCTCAAACGATTGGCTAATTTCGCCGGGGACAAGTTATCTTCAGAGTCGCTACCCTGAATTTTTGCATGTTTCGTTGCGCGTGGCTGCGACATTTCATTTTCCGACTCGCTAGACGTGGGCAGATGACGTTTTTTTAATACGCTGGGCTAACTCTGCCAGCGGCAATTCATCCTCGGACTCACTGGTACCTGAGGGCTGACCTGGTTGGGCTAGCTGGGTGGATGATGATTCAGCTTCCCGTCGGCCCGTCTCGACCGGCGGGTCTGGCCTTGTGCCAGTTATGTCTGGGGCCCGTGTCGGCATGTCGATGCCATCATCTGCTGACCCCATTAGCCAGTCCGTGTCCAGGAGCTCGTAGCCACAGGGCTCCTGGCCCGATTCGGCTTCGGCGCGTTTAGCTAACCTTGGCGGCTGGATACGTTCGGGAGTGGTGCGGTCGGGTTTGGACCATTTATCGATATACTTCAGATTAATTGGCTCGTCTACATCTTTCGTGGGTTCCCATGCGGTAGAAGGGTCAGCTGAACGTAGTTTTTGTACGTGTACCAGGCGAGTTTTTCCAGTAACTTGATTTCGGATCACGTGGTTAACAGCACGTGTCTGTTTGAATATTCTAAAATATGGTTTCCAAGGTAACGCGAATTTTGATGAGGTGCCAGATTGTACGGTGGTATCATAGTAATACACCGGGTCTCCTATTTTAACACTTCGTGGTTTTGCTTTCCTATCTGAGTAAACTTTATTTTTTTCATGGCTGTCAACAATATGCGATTTCACGTGACTATGGGCTTCATGCAAATTGGCTAGCATTTTTGGTACGTAGTCTTCTCCGTAATATTTAACTTTGGGTTGTAGCAAATTATCTAGAGGGAGGACTGGGTCTCGACCATATAGCGTGAAGAAGGGCGATATCGTACCTGAACTTCCAATGTTTGCCGTTCGGTAGGCAGCTAAGGTGGCGGGTATTTTGGTGTCCCAGTCGTTTTGGTTCAGGTTAATTGATTTTGCTAATATGTCGTTTTGCACCCTATGGTAGTGTTTGCATTTTCCATTAATTTGCGGTCTATATGCACTGGTGGTGATATGGCGTATATTCAGGCATGTTTCTAGTTCCTCTATTACCGTATTTACAAATTCCGTGCCTCGATCGGAAATGATTATTATTGGGCAAGAGTGTCGTGGGTATAATTTCCTCCATAATAATTTTAGCAACCGTTTTAGCGTCCTTCCTTGCTGTGCAGAAACTTTCTGGCCACGAAGAGAAGTGATGAATAATGGTAATGACATCTGTTACCGTTTTCCGTTTCTGGATATGGCCCACAAGTGTCAATTCCTATCATTTCGAACGGGTAATGTGGCACAGGCATGTCCTGCATCGGAGCTGGAGCTGCCTTAGCTCGTCGCCCTGTGCACAGTACGCAGGCTTTTATATATGCTACTGTATCTCGCCACATACCATTCCAATAATATCTAAATTTGAGTTTCTCGTACGTTTTTGTCAATCCCATATGTCCGGCAAAGAAGCCTTCATGCAAAGTTTTAAGTAATTCTTGCCTCAAACATTTTGGCACGCACAATTGTAGTCCAGGGAACGGTCCACAGCGTGGTCCTTCGCTAATTTTATAAATGAGTTTGTCTAACTCCATATAGTGTAGAACTACGTCTTTGTAATCCGCGTGATTCTTATCGTGTATTATGTTCCGAATTTTTGCTATTTCCCCGTCTGTTTTCTGGAGCTTTTCAATATTTCCCACTTGAGTAATAGATCCTTGAATTTCTCTTCTCGGTTTAACTCTTCCTCCGGTTTTCTGAATTCGGTACCTCTGAAGTCGCCCATGGGAACATGGTCCGAATCAATAACATTTACTTTTTGTTCGATTTCACTCATTCGGCTGAGATGATCTACGACAACGTTCTTTGGTCCTGTAATGTAAATAATTTCGCAGTTGTGCTCTGAAAGCATGATAACCCATCTCTGCAGCATGGGATTTTTCATTTCCGACAGATTTAAAAATGTAAGTGGTCGATGATCGGTCAGAATGGTGAATTTCGATCCAAGCAAATATTGGCGTAATTTTTGCACGGCGTAAACACACGCGTACGCTTCCAACTGCACGACTGGCCATTTTTGTTGTGTTTCATTAAGTTGCTTAGACAAGTATTGTATTACCCTTTCTTCTCCATTATGTTCTTGTACTAATACCACTCCCATCGCTCTCAGTGAGTCGTCCGTATACAATTTATAGTCTTTTGTGACATCTGGGTAAGCCAGTACTGGTGCAGAAGCTAGCTTTTGTTTTAATGTTGTAAAAGCGTTTTCGCAATCATCTGTCCAAATTAATTTGGCATGTTTCTTCGTTAAGTTAATCAGCGGCGTGGCAATTTGGCTAAATTTGGGGATAAATCGTCGGTAATAAGAACACAAGCCGATAAATGAGCGAACTCCTTTCACGGTAGTCGGTGCTGCCATGTGCTGTATAGCTTCTACCTTCTCCGGGTTTGGCTTGATGCGAGAGGTTGATACCACATGTCCTAAGTATTGTACTTCCTCTTTTAAAAACTCACACTTTGATAGTTTCAACTTCAACTGTGCTTTTCGCAGGCGACGAAAGACTTCTTCCAAATGAGCTAGGTGTTCCTTAAATGTTTTTAAATATATTATTATGTCGTCGATGTATGCTGTTGCAAATTGATTGTGAATTCCAGACAGCACCTTCGTCATCAAATGTGTAAATTTGCTGGGAGCGTTGCAAATTCCAAAGGGCATTTTCCTAAAGTTCCATAAGCCTAAAAAACACGTGAAGGCGGTTTTGGGCATGCTATTTTCTGCCATTGGGATTTGCCAATATCCTAATTTTAAATCTAACGATGAGAAGAAGTTTGGTCCACCGAGGGACGCGAGAATGTCCTCTATCAATGGAAGTGGATAGCTGTTTTTCTTTGTTACATTATTTAAGTTCCGATAGTCGACTGCGAATCGATTGGCACCATCCTTTTTTCGCACTATGACTACGGGTGCGGCCCACGGACTGTCGGATTCCTCTATTATACCAGACTTTAACATGATATAAATCTGCTCTTCCACATACTTTCGCTGGCTAAACGGTGTTTTCTACGGCACTTGACGGATGGGTGCGTGGTCGGCAGTCTCGATCTCCATTTCAATGAGGTCAGTTGTACCAAGATCGGCGTCAGTCGCAGCAAACAGGTCAGCGTTGGCTCGTAACAGCTGTTCGAGTTCGTCCTTGTCAGCGTCTGTCAGATGAGCCAGCCGCGCTTGCTCAACTGGGTCAGTGGGTGAGGTAGTCGGGGCCAAGTCAAGGTCTTGTGGCATGTCAGCGAAGTGTTCTAGATCTGTGTCATCTATCCTCTCAGCGTATGCAATCACTTGATTATTGTACATTGTGAAATATCTGGTGGACGTATTTATAATTCTTACCGGTAGACGCTTATGGCGATCTGGTTTAGCCACCACCTCGGCTATGAATAAGCCAGGCTCCTCGGAAATTAATGGCATGTTATCCAGAGACCGCACATAGCACGTTTGATTTACCAATTGTGCCCTGTTCACAGCTGCTAGACACTCCACGACCGTGTTGGCCGGGGTATGGATGCTTCCTTTTATTCTGACTAGGGAACTCGCCTGTTCGCTAATCGTTCGCTGGGGGCGAAGAGGTATCATATTTCCTTCAATACACAAGGCTTTTTTCTCAAAGTCCAATTTAGCTCCAAACTCGGTTAAGAAATAATTTCCTAGCATGCATTGTTGTGTCAGTCCTGCTACAATTTGGAAGCTGAATGGGTTTCTAAACTTACTCATCTCGACTCTAAGTGTTCCTACACCAATATTTTTTTTCAAACGATGCCCGCTTGCTGAAATGAGTGGAATACGATCGTTTTGATCTTCTGAAATCTGAGGGTCTGTTTTTCTGCGATTTTGTCAAAAAGTTCCTTTGAGATTAGCGAAATATCTGCTCCAGTATCAACGAGTGTATAAGCTTTCTGATTTCCGATTTTGATCCAACACATGGGAGTATTGGGTTTAATACAAACATGCTGTACACTTTTGTGGTTCGATTTCTGTTTCTCCGGGTCTCGTTTCCTACGGATGTTTTTTTTTCCTTCCTCTGTAGGGTCGCTTTTTGCTTAAAGTCAGCTCCATTGAGGTGGACATTCAAAATGGAGCGGCTCAGTTTTCCGCCTGTCTAGGGGGATTCGGGCAGGAACGACAGTGTCGTCCAATATGACCTACCTTGGCACACTTACAGCAGATTGGTCGGCCGTCCGGGGTCCATTGGAACGACGGTCCGGGCGGATTTGGCGGTTGAGGTTTCCACATCGTGGGGCCGAAAGGGGGGCGTGTCATTGGAGGCCCATAGTTGGGTCGGGGAACATAAGGTCGCGGTGGTCGCGGGTATGGTGGATACGATGGGGTGGAATGCTCGTTGTCCTGATTGAGGCTGGGTTTGTGGTTTTAGGAGGTCTAGTTTTTGAGCTGCCAATTTTGATACAGTCTCCCCTAGGGATACTACCAGTGTTTCTATCTTATCCAATCGTTCATTTCCGCTTTGTACCACATCAACTTCCATGGGTTCCTCGTCTGTTTTCAGTGACCCCGACATAATAAGAATGTTTTAAGAAGTTGCTGTTCATGTACAGTGAATTGTATCGCTTCCTCCAGGGTCTGAAATGTGTGCCTACATAACTTTTCTGCTAGCTGATGGCTTTGTACTCCTTTGTTGAAAACATCTATCAAAATTTCCTGGGTAGCAGGACTATTAAAATCCGAATAAGCTTCTTTTGCCAGTGAAATTATACATACGCTCCGAGTAGTTTTGAACCGATTCTGAGCGGTGTTGCTTTATCCTTCTCAAGGTTTCTTGTGCGTTCTTTTGATCTGAAAGGTCAGAATAGCGTTCCCTCATTACTTGTTTAATTTCTGCCCACGTTGAATTTGCTTGGAGCGATAGCATACGTCGGAGAAACTCAGCTGCTGGTCCACCAAGTGTTTTTAAACAAATAATTATCATCTGTTGGTTATCCATAGTAAACCTAATACGGTCCAATTGTTTAACCCACTCAATTAACTTATTGTGGCTATCGCCTGTATACTGCTTAATAATATTACTTAAACATTGTGCCCTCATTTCCATCCTAATTTGGTTAAAACTATCCGTAAGACGTTCCAGCGTTATCTCGGTCATGATTCCTTTACGTTATCAGTAAAATATTCATTTTGATTCACACAGGTTTTGCGGAGAGGTGTGCGGCTAGTTAGTTTCCTAGTCCACGTACAGCCCCCCCCCCGCGCATCACACAGTGAACACACGGACAATACAATACTATGCAGTGGTCAAAATTTGGAACAGGTATTGTTGGAAGGATTTTTGGGATTTTCCCGGGCTTACGGAGTTGTTGATGAAGACGTATAGACTTGCTCGTCCTGCAGAATAGGCATACTTGTCGTCGGAAGTGATGTCCTCGTAGGATGTGATTCCTTCAGGTCACCAGAGGTAGAATCCGCTGGTCACGCCGCACCAGAGGTGATGACTTGATGACTGTCCAGGGTCACGCTACTTGAAGTGACAATTCGCGGTCTTCGGCACCAGATGTAGGGTAACTTTTCCCTGGCCGTGGGAAATGTAGGGATAGACCAACGCGAACGCTATGCCCAGGAATAATAAGCGAACAGCTCGCTTTTAAACTCCCAACGACGAGTAAGCGCAGAGTCGAAAAGTTTAAGAGTGGTGGTAACTAATTTTAGTTCGGTCACCAACACCTGATGTCGAGATGGACAGGCGCTACCCCGACAATATCGCAAACGTCTCCGAGTCTCGTCTGTGGCTCTCCTTCCCTGTTTATTACTAAGGCACACACATATATATAAACACGCTCTACCTACGCGAATACATCATCAGAGAGTAAGCGGCATGCTCATTGGTCGGCTCAATATGACGCGCCAGCCAAGTGTACTCCCGGTCCTGATTGGCTGGTCGTGCCGGCGGCCATTGCCACCGCTGGGTTGGTGCCGGTCGCGACTGGCGGCCTACCAAGGTCAGTGCTTCTGTACGGTGATGGCTACCCGGCAGCTCGGCGACAGCGTGGGCGGTACCGCACGTCAACCCGCGCTGACGCAGCAGAGTTCGGGGCGAGCGCCCCAACACCTAGCGCTAGCTTGCATCTGGCGGTCGAGCACCTCGATCCGGCCATGGTTCTTATCAGGCATGACTCGATCGGGCGGCATTCCTGGGCGGTCTTGTCACGGGTACGAACACCCTAGCTATGTGCCGCGTGCGGCCTCATCAACAGTGACACATTAAACACATTTCGAAGACACTCGACCAGTCGTATTAACTTTAACATTGTTACACAAAACATGATGGGGGGGCTGTCAGTGCAAGTGCGTTGGACCACCGACAGGATTATCACGTCTGAAGGTCCTCCAACAGGTGGACAGGTCATCCTGTCGGATCACCGACAGGAGTGTCGTGTTTGAAGGTGCGTCGGACCACCGATAGGGACATCATGTCTGAAGGTAGAATCATCTCAAGAATCTGAATCATCTGAAGAATCATCTCTGGCCACTAAAAGGCCAGTTTCGCTGATACTGGGAAATAGGTGGATAGGCTGCATCCACAAATACGTTCTTAATTGACGCGCATTTCTGCAGCATTAAACATGTTCTGCTACATAATGGAAACATCATGCTGTCAATTCGGATTGCTCATTCAGTCATTCTAAGAAAGGCGTCCGAAAATCTAATCTTGCCTAAATTCTAGACAGCCTCAGTCGCGATGAGCATCAATGGCTGATTTCCGGGGATAGGAAAGTGATTGTCATTCTCAATGGGTCGCAGACTCGCTACACGAAGTTCATGTGTTTGCTGTATAAGTGGGACGGCCGGAGCATCAATTGTGTTCAGCATGTCAACTGCGGGATTCACTGACACCAAGGACTCGCGCGTTATTCTTGCACTACTAGTAAAAACGGAATAATTTTGCCTCCATTCCACATACAACTGGGCTTTAAAAAAAACAATTTGTTCAGGCACTGAAGCATGACAAGTCAGCACTCCAACACTTCAGAAAAAATGATCCATAATAATAAATACATAAAAGTGACGTTAAGATCAAAGAAGGCATATTCTTCAGCCCTAAAAATCGTCACCTCATGGACGATGGAGATTTTGAACTAGAGATGGATAAAGATGGGCTGGCGGCGTGGCGTGCATCCAAACGTAAGAGCACTGTGCAGTGGTCTGCTGAGAAAGCACACAGAAGAAAGCTATGCGGCTTTGCGGAGCGAGTTGTTTCACGTTGTTATTGACGTATTGGGAGCAGAATATCACTGAAGGCGTATTTTCTGTATTCCCATGCATTTGCAGTAATGCAAATGCAATGTAGTTCGTGGCCCAATTTTTGTTCTGTATGTGCTTGCGCTTTCCGTGCTGGAGGTAATTAGCACGCTAAGCGTCAACACATGCACATGGTCAGTGTTGTGACAAAGCTTAATGTTGCTAGAAAACATGACCTGATAGAAGAACAGGATTTCCAATTCAGAATCGGCACACTTGAATTGATAACACATACCTGGTCTGGGCTTCGTATTTCCAAAGTAAAGATGCGTTGCATAATGCAATTTTTCATTCAGAGACTACAGCTCAGATTCGATTGCTTGAGGGATATTTCGCAGAATTGCAGGCATTTCAGCAACGCATACGTCCATGCATGCAATTCATCATTGTCCATTGGAGTTTCGGATATGTGTAGATGCATGCATTATGCAGTGAAGCCCAATTTCAGCAACGCTGAGACCAGTTCCAGCAGAAGCGCACTGAAAACAATTGAGCTTCTGTCGAAATGCATTGTGTCATGCTTGCCCTCAGGCAAGCGCTTGCTACTGCAATGTCGTGATGGATCATGAAGTCATATGTTACGGGCGATATTCTATGTATGCATAGATATGCACATGCAGTGGGATTGAACGTTATGCTTCAAGAGCCATGCTGCACTATCTCAACTAGAACAGAACTGTTCAACTAGAACTGGTTATTGGCATTTAGAGGCTTCGAGAATAGTTGGCCTATGTGCTGTTGGGGCACGATGGTGCATTTAGTTAGCAGCGGGACATTGCATGCTGTAGGACAACGCGTATCCTCGAGACATGAACAGACAGCACCACCCCAAAACCCACCATGTAATTGTTGGGTGCATGCATATAAGCTGACTGAGGATAAAGGAAGACTGGACAAAGGGAGGATAAAGGGAGCCTGAAGGAAAAAAGACAGGCCGAGTGCACAACCTGGCCGGAGACGTGTGGTGCGGTAGCTGGCGTCACTGTCACTTGCGACAGGTCATGTTCGTGGTGAGGTGACGCCGAGAGCACGAACAGTCCACACGCAGTGCAGCTGGTGGAATTATGTCCACGTCTGGGGACTGACCACAGAGTAGATGAAGCTAAATTAAACACCTGGTTGTTGGGATCATGGTGCACATATACCCCCCGGAAGCACTCGCATACACTAATTGTGCTAAGTTCCTGCAATCACAGGCGTAGGAACAGGGGGGCCAGGGGGGCCATGGCCCACCCATGTTTCAAAGTGTGTGGGGTAAGGGGGGGGCAATAATGGTAGCTGGCCCTCCCACTTTTGAGACATCAAAATTTCCAAAAAAGCAGCATGCACACATTTGATTATATGAAAAACTCCCTGCAATTCATAACTAAGTAAAAGCTGTACATGTCACATCGTAACGTCCGTGAAGTTGGCAGGAGTTCGATATTCATATTCAGCAGAAATCGACGACCCCTTCGATTTCGCCCAAACTCGGTGAGACGGTAGTCCCAAGGTCCCTGACCCACCATGCAGACGCATTTCACGGGGCATTGAATGGTTTGACCTCCAGAGGTCTCCATAGGTCAGCAACCATCCAATAATGCCAACATGTCTACGTTATATAGCGCATTCGATCCGCAATGACACGCTGATTCTGGAACTGCTCTCATTTACTCCACAGCACAAATGGTTAATGAGTTATAACCAATTATGTAATTTTATTTCCCACAGCATTGCTTCCCACACATTCCCATGCATTATTCACATTCCCATTACGGGAATGTGTATGCAATGCACATAGTTGTAACGCCAATAACATGGGCAGTGCAACGGTGGCATTAGAATCATTGACTTCCGATTAATTCCGGAGATATATCAAAATATGTTCCGATAAAATCAGCTTTGGACCCAATGGTCAATTTCCCATAGGGTTTAGCATGGGACCGTGCGGGACGGGAAATCGTGACCCCTTCGATTTTTTTTCATCGCCACAAACGTATGCAATGCAAAAACACGTCGACAACTCACGCCGTTTCCCGGGGCATCGAAAGATGTGACCTCAAGAGGTCAACGTGTTCCAGTTCGATATTCGACTTTGACCTATATGTGAGGATGGAGCATGTGACTGTCATTAGTTGGCATGCTCAAGTCGTAATTGAAGAAAACAAATTAATAACGCTTCAAATCTAAAGCGAAATTTCAACGGTCAAGGAGCCATGTGACCTTGTCAGGTCAGAGATCATGTCAGGTCAAGCAGTTCACATGATGAAATGTGTATGAAAGACACAAAGTTGTAGCGCCAATAACGTGGGCAGTCCAACGGTGGCATTATAATTATTGACGTCTGATTAATTCCGGAGATATATCGAAATATGTTCCGATAAAATCAGTTTTGGACCCAATGGTTAATTTCCCATAGGGTTTAGCATGGGACCGTGCGGGACGGGAAATCGCGACCCTTCGACTTTTTTTTAATCGCCACAAACGTATGCAATGGCAAAACATGTCGACAGCTCACGCCGTTTCCCGGGGCATCGAAAGATGTGACCTCAAGAGGTCAACGAAAATTGTAAAGGCTGAGGGCAGTAACGTAACACAATCAAGGTGAGACGTACAATTTGCAACTGCACTTTCCTTGGCTTGATATTGCAGAGCTCTTCATTATATACGGCCTTGGTCCTGGCTGCCATACACTCCAACATTTACATGTATTTTGATTATTGAAGCATACAAATTACTATCACGATGCATCAATGCGTGACTGTAGTATGGAATAGAACGTAGACATGCTCACCTTTCAATGGATTTTCACAGTTTGGCACAGCACACAGATATCCAACCTTTTGATTGAGATGCCTGGGTATTATCGGTGCTGGCATCCAATATAGCAAAATGCTTATTTCCATCATTTATTATGGTAGCATAGATACAACAATGAAGTCCATATACTATTATATCAACTTCAAGTGCGAGAACGCCTCTCAGAATCTTAGAATCCCCAGAGAATATTAGGCGCTCATGACGCGACCTGACAAGGTCACATGAGGAGTGATATGTGACGAGAACTGATGATGTGACGAGTAACGAGTGATGCTTGTCATGTGACCTGAGAAGACACATGACGAGCACGGCAGCTGACCCGAGTGGATCTTCAGCTGGGTTACTGCATAGTGGCATTAACAGTACGTTAAACATTGAATTCAAATTATGTCGTTCAACATAAATGGTTCGGTAAGATGGTGGGCTCATGGTATATGTAACAATATCTGCTTAGTATATACTCTGATATCATAATCTATTCAATGAAGACATTTGGATTTAAAGCATTCAAACACCGAATTACAACGTAGACTAATATCAAGGCTTTTCATCGTCCAGTGATGTGAACGTCCAGGCTGAGGTTTAAGAACCCCAATGATAATGGGATGAATTTAGGCCAATTGCAGGGTGTATATTTCTGAACACTACTTGTGGTGCAAGCAGTTAATAAATGGGCATAGGAAAGTCGATTTGGTGCGATGTACTCCATAAACGTCATTGTTAAACTATGCAATCATTGGGACATGCGCAGTGGCGTATCGAAGGGGGGGGGGGCATTGGAGCAGTCCACATCCCCATGAGAGGTTGTGGGCCCCCAATATCGCGCCGGGTTCGGGAAAATAACGCCAGGCTTCTGATGATTAACGCCAGGAAAATAACGCCATCATGAGACTTCTTTTGCCACGGGGCAGCAAGTAAGCTACGTTCTTGCTTATTATTTCTCCTCACCAACATCGGTGAACATTTACAAGGGGGACATCTTAATGACGTAAAATACTGATTCATGGAAACTAGGGCACACCACATATCCATCGGTGAGGCTGTAATGAGCTTGTACTTCCCACACACACGCACATAGCGGAAGTTGAAGAAATTGTATTTGAACGGTAGTAGGTACTAATGGTTTCCCTTGGAGCAGGAAGATAAACCTAGTATTGACCACCAGTCGTGAAGAGTTCCCTGTTCAGCGAGAAGTGTGAGTTTGAAAGTACTTATGCTGCGATGATAGTTCTTTTTTCAGTGCCACATGCTGCTGTTAGCCATAGACGCGCCCAGGTGGCCTGCCTCCTCCCCCTAAGGGGCCCTCTGGGCCTGTCCCCTTGAAAGTTGTGTGTTCACTATTCAAATTATCGGGTTCTCTATCCAAAAGTGCTCAACTATGGTACTTTGCGAAATTTCTGGGTGCGCCCCTGCTGTTGACCCTGACCCACCCACTTTTTAAGACGTTCCTACGCCTATGCCTGCAATTGCATAATGTGCCAATAGACAGACAGAGACACCGCGTTGCAAGCCCAACGTTGCAAGCATAGTAGTTGGGAATCATGTAACATATGTAATTGTTCTGGTCACGCAACAGATGCAGACATCGTGGATCATGTACACGGAGCAGGTAGGCCTGAATTCTGCACAACAAAGGCTCGAATCGCAAATAGACGGCAAGCGCAATTGAGATTGGACGTGAGTGACGTGACGCCGACCTCGGTGCTTCGCAGAGCATCGGCAACAGCTCTGTTGCCGATTAATTAGACGATTCACAACTTCACAACGCGATGGAACATCAAATAGTGAATTGGTTGGTTGCATTGTATTCACTTGACGCTGTTACTCGACTCAGCGGAGACAGATTTACTCGGGGAGACGCACTTGAAACTATTCGAAGCCTTTGCGCCGAACGGCATCTCGTTCAACACTGGTTTCTCGAAACCAGTTATTGCTCCATTTTCCGCTTCGAGCGCCGTGCGAGAAGTCGAGTGTGCCCGGTATCGGCGACCTAGTCTCCCCAGATATATTACAGGCTGGTGAGGCCAGCTTCTTGCATGACCCTGAAAATGTATGTCTTAACATCGCCCCATGTCCGCTGGTCGTAGAATCAATTACTATATCGTTCGTCTGACTATCATGCCGAAATGTTCTCACGAGTAGCAATAAGACTAGGTTTGATTAGGTTAGATTAGGTTAGGTTTTTAAATAAATAAAACATGGATACAAGGAGGTTTGTTCTGAAAAAAGGGATACGGCTAGATTAGGTTAGGGTACGCTGGGTTTGGTTCTTGTGTTAAGCTGTACGCAATTATTCTATATTTTATATTTCCTCACTCAAGGTCCCTATTTTCGTATTATTTTGCTCCCCAACTGACAAGTACGCATTTACACCGAAGATGAATAGACGCATCGTCTTAATCGTGCTCATAAACATAGTATTGGAACAGTTTATCACAATCCGATTAACACGCGCACTGGAGAGGGGAGGGGCGAAATCCGCTCACCCCTTTGATTTTTTTTCGGAAATAACTCCATATTTTACCGGTCGATATACGCCATGATTTGTGTACCTCCTTAGAAATGTCCGGCGCGTCGCGAAAAACAAGAAAAACGAAAATCAGTGGACAATTTTTCGAGTTAGAGGCCGTCAAAGTGAAATCATTTCGTAGCGTCAGACCACAAAAATCGACGCTGATGCACTTCCGTATATCGGCAAATGGGAAGTGCTCATGGCAATACTAGCGACATGTTTGATGTATATTGTTATGCCATATTGTTTCAAGATCATACTAGGTCACCTAGGTCAACTCAGGTCAAGTTCATGACAGGTCAATGGAACCAAACTTGTTCAACTGGAAGGTTGTCATAAACGCAAATGACAATCATGCGATTCATGTCATTTTGCATGTTACTCCCTTCTGAAAACTTCTGTTCTTGTCATTGTGAACCTAAGCGTTTCCCTACTTCATTCATGTACTTCAGCCCTTTGTTCGTGAAGCGATTGCGCCGGGCCGCCCGCCGGACCGGTTCCGGTAGCTGGAACCGGTAACTGACCCGATAAAGTGCTGATATATAGGTGATCTGAGGTCAAATGCCGGATCTATCATCTGTATTGCATCATTAATTATGTGCAAAACATCATTGATGCCCATTTTGGAGCATTCAAACACAATCGCAGCAATCCATAACCATGTCAAGCCAAGCCACGCAAAACGAGCTTGCCGATCAAATAACTCGCCCCCATTTCAGTATCCGGTATTCAATTAGCGTAAAATGTGCTTTGAAACAGACGCCCAACTTTCTAGAGGTAATCTTATTGCAATTTTGCATATGTTATCGTTCAGCGAGCACCCGTATTTTTATCATTCTCTTTTGCCACAAACGTTGCTATGTATGTCTGCGTTGTAGTTTGGACCGGAGGCATATCGGGTTTGATGCTCCTGTGACTTATGGTGTTGGGCCAGTGACGATCATCGAGTTAAATGCTTAATACTATCGTATGTAAACGAGCCCCGAAAGGCATGGCAGAGATGTACTGCAAATGATTTTCAATTATATGTTGATACGTCTGCGAATGGAACGTGTTATTACGATATAACACGCTCCAATGTACAGCGGATGCGCAGCTTTGCTCTGTCCACACCTGGATGGTACTGGATCAGAACCTCGTCGCTAGCTAGCATAAGTAGCAGTGCACATTTCTCGTCGCGAATATTCATGGATGAAAATATGAAGTAATGATTGATTAAGGGAACACAAATGTTGGATTTAAACTGTAGTTAGTTATTGGGGTTCAGAACGCTTCGTCAAGTTTTGCTCATTCGCGGTATTTAACCATTATGTACCATGCACTTTGATGGATGGGTAGCATTTCCATGCTTATATACCTAGTACTTAGTAATTTGTTTTGGTGTGAGACTGGAGGGTGTACAAAGTCTGTACTTGTTGCTTACCAAATACCAGTCCTAGATTTGCAACTATTTTTATGGATCATAGAATGCATGCCTGTATCCATACATATACGCATAACGATTGATTGTCTTACCTTACGGACAAGTGTTACCATGTTGCTATTGCATACATTATTGAGGAATATCTGTAGTTTGGAGGAGCATTTGAAATTGTTGGAGGGGCATATCCAACATTGGAGGAGCATGTGCCCTCTTAAAGAGATACAAACCTACGCCCTTGCTAAGCGAACTAAGCTGTTGGAAACATGGCGATAACACAGCTAGTGTTTCTCTGCGACCTAAAAACTATCTGCCGTCTTTGGGCGGGAAACGGCCATCGATGCCTGGTGTGTGATCACATGTCTAAAAAATATAACTTTGACAATTTTGGTAAAGGCGGACACAGAAATCAAAACATTTAAGCAAACGCGAAGATTTCTAGACCCATTTGCTCCTGTAATTAGCAAGCAAATTTGGACATGCTCGTTCCCGTTGTACAGTCAATAAAAGCTATTTCAGGTAAAGCAAAACACCGTGGTTCTAGAAGTAATAGGCGATACAAGGGCTTTTCTTGGGGATATACGGAGTGATTATAAAATGTTGCGTTCATATATATTACTTCAAATGTTCGGAAGCATAATTGTGCTATCGTGAACAAGCATAATTTATACTTTCGATGCACGTGGTGCAAACATAGCACGCCTTGGCAACGACGGACTTGTTAAATTCGAAAAGGGAGGAAATTTGTGGAAATAATATTCATCAAACATCTGGATTATGCCAGGGTTAAAAATCGTGAAGGCGTTCACTTCTGACTTGGAATATTTCTGGAAAGTCATTTCCCAATCAAAATTATCTACAGAGACGGAGTCAAAGACATCAGGATGTGAAGTTGTCCGCGCAATCCGATGTACGTGCAGACAGACATAGCCGAGATCTAGAAATGGACAAATCAAGAGACAGTCCCCAAACCCCGCCTTGATGCGCCTTGACAGTAATACTCAGCAACACCTTCCAAATATGCTAAAAACTTACGCTCAAATCTTCAGACAGCAGTTGGATACCTCAATTTCTGCACTGTAACATCAAATGGGCGGAGCATACCTGACCACATTTAGCTCTCCCAGAACCACTCTTGGTGAGCAGACTGACTTCAAACCGCAACAGCTCGCGTGAACACCTGACTACTAGTATCATCGACGTAACGGATCAAAAACGAGTGAGTGCATCGGGATGTACACATTGTTGCTAAGCGCTCGTCTTTTCCGGTTTATGCAAAGTATAATTATGCTAGCATTTGGTCGTGTTTAATCGAGCTTGAGGTCACGGAGGTTCATAGTTAGCTGAAAGGCTACACAAAGTAGATTAAATGATTCGCAAAGGATAACAAGCGCGAATGCCAAACCCCCGTGCCAACGATCAGGCATCCAAGCCGTGATTTTGAGGGTTAGCAGATGGGAGCCAGCTGAGGGGCTATTTGTACAATTATGCTGTTCCATCCATCGATGGAAAATGCTTTCTCCCTGCCCATGCATCGGCATGTCTCTGGCTGGATGGCATACAGAGCAAGCAGACGCTAGAGTTGGCTATTTCTGCATATGTTTTGTAGGGACTGCGAAGCTCAGCGAACCAAAACAAATTACGTGCACCATTATTCCCTCAAAAGGTGCTTACCCTAATTGCCAGTTACAACGGTGAACCTGCAATTATCTGCCGCTGATCGTACTTATGGTCTACAATTACCAGAGTCACATCGGTAGCTGGCCATGACAGACATCATCAGTGGAACATGTTCTAGCCTACAACTAATCAACAGTAGCTTGGAGGAAAAGTCGTCCATTAGTAAACACGAATATATCAGAAGAAATCCTCCGGGTCTTGTGGGCGCAGTCGGCTAGCTTCTCACACCGAACACTGAAATGTATTACATAATACAGCAGGGCTTTAGTTAATCACATGGGATTCCCACATATATGAATCAATAATTACAAGTTAATCACGTACCGCCCCCATCCCACCCCGTCCAACGAATCACGTATACCGAGGCATCGACTCTGACGATATTAGCAAACACATCAAAAGCCCGAATCCCCTCCCCGGAACCAACATTGCTCCTAATATTAGCTAGTATGTCCTATTGGTGTGCTTCCTGATACCGGTGGCGGTATTCTGTACTTTCATGTTGATGTATGTCATGTTTCTGTCAAAATTATCCACAATTCTGAGTTCCTTCTACACGCGTCTGATCTTCTGAGCCATTATATGCCCTACTTCTGAGCTCAATGCCCTACAATGCCCTACATGCCCCCAAAGTGCCCTATACAAAATAATAATATTAGTATGGTCATATCTCGAAAAGTTACCGTCCAAATCACGATTTGAACACAGATTCGTGATCAGCGCATCATTCTACGTCTAAAAAGATTGCTTCACCCCCAAATGTAAGCATTCTTATATTTTTAGGTGTTTTGAACTGAGTTAGGTGTTTTTGGTAAACGTGAATAACTCTACGTCTGACAAAGATAGCGACTAATATCAAGGGATATGTTTGATAATGAAATCATCAAGGCATCTTTTACTGATTACACATATCTCTTTATCTCTGTAACTTTTTCCTCTATTCCTGGAATTATACTATATTATTAGGTGTTTTCAACTGAGTTAAGTGTTTTTGGAAAACGTGAATAACTCTACGTCTAACAAAGATAGCGACTAATATCAAGGGATATGTTTGATCGAGAAATCATTAAGGCATCTTTTACTACTTACATATATCTCTTTATCTCTGTAACCTTTTCGTCTATTCATGGTCAAACATGGGGAAAACTAGTAGAATTCATATGGTCATATCTCGAAAAGTTACCGTCCAAATCACGATTTGAACACAGATTCGTGATCAGCGCGTCATTCTGCGTCTAAAAAGATTGCTTCACCCCCAAATTCCCTATAAACCCTATATTGTCCCTGTAAGCCCATATATGATCCCTATAAACCCTATATAGACCCTATATGGTCCCTATATGGTCATATCTCGAAAAGTTACCGTCCAAATCGCGATTTAAACACAGATTCGTGATCAGCGCGTCATTCTACGTCTAAAAATATCGCTTCACCCCCAAATTTTGCATTCCTATATTTTTAGGTGTTTTGAACTGAGTTAGGTGTTTTTGGTAAACGTGAATACCTCTGCGTCTGACAAAGATAGCGACTAATATCAAGGGATTTGTTTGATATAGAAATCATGAAGGCATCTTTTACTAATTACACATATCTCTTTATCTCTGTAACTTTTTCCTCTATTCATGGAATTATACTATATTATTAGGTGTTTTCAACTGAGTTAAATGTTTTTGGAAAACGTGAATAACTCTACGTCTAACAAGGATAGCGACTAATATCAAGGGATATGTTTGTTCGAGAAATCATTAAGGCATCTTTTACTACTTACACATATCTCTTTATCTCTGTAACCTCTTCCTCTATTCATGGTCAAACATGGGGAAAATTAGTAGAATTCATATGGTCAAATCTCGAAAAGGTACCGTCCAAATCGCGATTTGAACACAGATTCGTGATCAGCGCGTCATTCTACGTCTAAAAAGATTGCTTCACCCCAAATTCCCTATAAACCCTATATTGTCCCTATAAACCTCTATATAGGGTAGTTTTTTCCCTGGCCGTGGGAAATCTAGGGATAGACCAATCGCTCCCGCTTTGTATACCCCAGAACAGTAGGTGGACAGCTCACTCGTTAAAACTCCGTGATGAGTGACTTCCCGGGCTGGATGCTTCCTCGGCCCGCCAACTACGTTGAGTCGCGACAGGCGAACGCCAGTCCGCTCCGAAATCGCAAAGACGTGATGGTTCTACCTCGTAGTCCGAGTCTAGGTCGAGTCTCGAGCCCCGTCTCGAGCCCCCGTCTCGAGCTCCCCGTTTATTTTCATTTGCACTCATATATATACACACGAGTCCGCCCACGTAAATACATTGACAGCGTACAACCCGCACTGCTATTGGCCGGTTCTACATAACACGCCAACCCGCAAGTGAACCGGGCCGTGATTGGCCCGACACGCCAGCGGCCATTGCCCTCGCTGGACGTTGCTGACTGTTGATTCGCCGCAGGTCATGGGTTCAGTTCTAATGCACTTCTCGCACGCTGAGATTGCAGTTTTGCACGGCAGCGTGGCTGCTCGGTCGCGTGGCAACCAACGATGACTCGTGGACGTACCCAACTGGTGGCGCCAGTTGCCTTGTGGTATGCGAACTCACCGACACGAGCTCCGGTTCTTATCAGTTATAACCTCGTAAGGTGATCTCATCGCGGTGGCTAATAATCGAACAATGCGAGCGGCACTTGGCCTTATCTGTGATAGATCGGGTGGGCCGCATGCCTGACGCTCTTGTTGTGACAGGTGTGTGGGTGCTTCATGCGGCCCCATCGCGGTGACACATACAGTACATTCCAGAGGCTGGCTCGTTCGTATTAACTTTAACTTCGTTACATCTATATGGTCCCTATAAACCCTATATAGACCCTATATGGTCCCTATATGGTCATATCTCGAAAAGTTACCGTCCAAATCGCGATTTGAACACAGATTCGTGATCAGCGCGTCATTCTACGTCTAAAAAGATTGCCTCACCCCCAAATTCCCTATAAACCCCCAATACCCAGGACGTCATTAACAGCCACATATCGAGTATCACCTTCACCCACATAACGTAATGCTGGATATACCAATGTGTGACTTAACAGTAACGGAGACGGCAAGCTGCCTACTACTGACAAACTCCATCAATCCCGCCCTGGAACTGCCCCTGGTAAGGCAAGGAAGTATTCCGTTTGACACAATGGTTCAACATAATTAAGAAAACACTCACGGGTGCCTCGCTCAGGAAGTTAGCCTAAGCATTGGCTAGCTTTGTTTTTCTTGGTCTGTCGTGCTATTTTATGGCCCGTATTTGCTCCCATTGGGATTTTTTTTCTTCATTTCCAACTATGACATGTGCGCATCATCAGTGCACATAGACATAAAATGATATATCTTCCCCGCGGTGATTTCGTCACATAGAAGAACAGTTCGCTTCACACCGGTATAGTGTTTACCTCACTAAGCGAACGGTCTTATACTGGGTCAACCGACCGAGCTTCATATTTACATTTCAAAATTTCACTTTATAATCTTTATCTTCGGCAAGTTAACTTTTTCATATTACAAATCACAGTGGATTTCCGCACATAACCACAAAGCGCGAGTGTGGTTTCAATGGGAATACATCCAATGGATGTTGACATATCTGGCTTAGTGTAATCCCACATGCCGAGGAAAAGCTTGGGTTATCGTGGGTATTCGGAAGCCATCAAAGTGATAGAAATTACGCCACTAACGTGACGCCCATCTTATATTTCCATGGTAGGCCGAATATCGGACGAATTTGGCTGGGGATTGTAAGCACATGCACGGGGAGACGAAAGTAGATTAGGCCTGGCTAGGTCAGGAACCATAGGCGCGCGGAAACGACAGAGTAGGATAGGTTAGGTTAGATCAGGGGCGGTCGGCCCATGTAAGGCACTAAGGCAGTGCCTCACCTGAGTAGAGCTGGGAAGTATTTGTGTATGTTATTTTAGTACAAATGATGCTTTCATCCACTGGAAAATAGCTAAGTTGAAAAACTGGGTACACAAATATTCATTGGTGATTCTTAATTAAAGTCAACGTTGAAGTTCGCAGTTACATCTCTCTCTCTCTCTCTCTCTCTCTCTCTCTCTCTCTCTCTCTCTCTCTCTCTCTCTCTCTCTCTCTCTCTCTCTCTCTCTCTCTCTCTCTCTCTCTCTCTCTCTCTCTCTCTCTCTCTCTCTCTCTCTCTCTCTATCTCTCTCTCTCTCTCTCTCTCTCTCTCTCTCTCTCTCTCTATATATATATATATATATATATATATATATATATATATATATATATATATATATATATATATATATATATATATATATATATATATATATATATATATATATATATATATATATATATATATATATATATATATATATATATATATATATATATATATATATATATATATATATATATATATATATATATATATATATATATATATATATATATATATATATATATATATATATATATATATATATATATATATATATATATATATATATATATATATATATATATATATATATATATATATATATATATATATATATATATATATATATATATATATATATATATATATATATATATATATATATATATATATATATATATATATATATATATATATATATATATATATATATATATATATATATATATATATATATATATATATATATATATATATATATATATATATATATATATATATATATATATATATATATATATATATATATATATATATATATATATATATATATATATATATATATATATATATATATATATATATATATATATATATATATATATATATATATATATATATATATATATATATATATATATATATATATATATATATATATATATATATATATATATATATATATATATATATATATATATATATATATATATATATATATATATATATATATATATATATATATATATATATATATATATATATATATATATATATATATATATATATATATATATATATATATATATATACATGTTACCAATAACATCCTCATCAATATCGAGAGAAAGAATAAGACATCTCACTGATAAATCATTGAAACCTACTTTTCTTATTTATCATATCAGGAAAACTTACACGTCATCAAGAAAGGACCAAGGAGGCCAGCGCTGTTTTTGGAAGCCCAGGCAGAGGCGGATACAGAGGGATCTGGAGGCATGTACCCCTCATGGAAGGTGGTGCTCCTCCGGCAGGGAAAAGGCTCCGCTCCGGAAAGGCTCAATAGCATCCTCACCTCAAAATTTTCAGCCAGATGCACCCCCGGAGAGAAACAGCTGTGAATTTTCGGAACCAAAGAAATAAAGTGGGGAAAATCCGATGGCATTTTGTTCTGGGGAGGGGGAGGGGGGTGGGGTACAGTAGCGATTTTTTCCTCACCTCATTTGGGTGCCTCGGGCCGCCCCTGGGTTAGGTTAGCATAGGTTAGGAACTATTGACGCACGGAGACGAGATCCTTTGCATCGTTTTAAGGGAAGCCTCGGCTCATCTCATCACTAATATTTTCCGAATTTAACGCGGAACCGATGTAGCTCCAACTCCATTGAATCAGATGCCTCTCGGTAGATGTCTGCCCCCTCGCTACTAATCTGTTTCTGACGGTTTCCCCTCCAACCTCATCACTCCATGCTACGCTGTTTATGTTGCATCCACTGTCACCCGATGTAAGTAACAACAGCTGACGCTTTCTGTGCTACGATGCCGATGTCGCGCCTTTCGCAAGGTGCTAATGACACATTGAAATCTCGGCTCCCAAGCCCAGGGTTAGGCTTCATTATTCATCACCAGGAACCAGACAAACGTGCCGAGCTCTGTTCGACAAATGCTGACCGTGGGCCACTGTCACTACTTGCTGCCCTGATGGCAAAAATACAACACTGATCATCTTACTCTCTCAACAGCTCCGATTATCTTGTGATCTGCAACGTCAGCCCTGCGCTCCTGGCATTGCCGGCTCCGTGGGGAGGATGAACGAGTCAAATGTGACAAGATCACGGTTAGATTTATGCTCCCAAATTCTGGATTCCGTGGAGATTACTTTTAGATGCATTGCGATCGGAGAATATATTTCCAGACATGGAATTTAGGGCGTATGATTTCCATATTGCTGGCTTCCAAAGGCATTCGAACTGTTTGATTGTGAGAGCATAACTGCATAGCTTCCATATTATTTGGGTATGAAACTATGTCCCATAGATGTGGAATTCGTGATACATGATGTTGACATTTATAATAAAGGTCAAGCATAAGCGAGACAGAAGCATATGCCACAAATGTGTAATTATATGTGACATAAGCACATTTTGTGCACCTGTACTCCAACAATATGTACGCCATTGCTGGAATGCAACTACCAAACTTCAAATATGGCCTGCAAACAGAATCTTCTTCCTTCAGACGACTACGAACCAAGGAAACGTTACCTCCACCATGGCTTCCTGTGAACTCGGTAGCATGCACAGGCACGTGCACACGTGCGCTCATGGTCTTACATCTTGTTCGTACCCATGACCTCCCATCTTCCTTGAACTCATATTCCAATGCTACCCATGGCCTCCCATTTACATCGCCCTCGTATCCCGATCCTACCAATGGCCTCCCATGTACCTCGTCCTCATATCCCGATTTCATCCATGGTAATAGTGTATTGCGTCTGTGCCTGACGTCTTCTAACCTAGATATAGTCCACATCCCTGGCCATCATCTGAGAACTTCCCAACAACATGCATTGTTCACCAGCCCAAAGGATGCGGACCCTCTCAATTGTAAGCATCGCTTCATTTGGCACGTTGACGGTGCCAACGAGCAGCACAGCACCCGTGAGCGTCTCTCTGATACAGCCACAATTTAGCACGAGCAGCACAGCACCCGTGAACGTCTCTCTGATAGAGACGAGAGAGAGCAGCAGCCGTGAGCGTCTCTCTGATACAGCCACAGCCACAATTTACACAACGAGCAGCACAGCACCCGTGAGCGTCTCTCTGATACAGCCACAACCACAATTTAGCACGCATCATCGCAATCGTAATTTTTAATCTTTGCAAAGACTAGTTAAATCATCATGCGGCATGGGATATAATACCTGCTGGATTTTGTATATTTTTTTCAAGCATGTTTTAAGACCCGTTCCCACTTTATAAAGACAGATTGTGCAATGCGAGCACGTTTTTTTTTTGCAATTTTAGCACGGCTTCCATGTTCCTAACATCGCATGCAATCTAAGCAAGCGCTATGCTGGTTTGCGGGTCAAGGCACCATCTGAATATATGCTTCTGAATGTCCTAATTATGTTGAAATGACCTAAGCCCTATTGATAGCTTTTCGCTATATTTCACCCTTTCTCCTCCCTTCCGCAGTTCATCTTTTCCCAGGATGCATGCATGTAGCATACCTTATCTGGGCATGCATTGTCCATGTCATTAGTATGACATCTTTTTGCTCCTGGTTATTATTACCCAAAGACGATAAACACATATCTGCAAATGTACCATGAAATCCCATTTGCACTCAAAAGAGGCCCGAAAATTTGCATCAAGAGTATCTAACGGCAAACGGAAGCGGTATGTCTGGTACGAGATGTGAAGCGGTATGTCTGGTACGAGATGTGAAGCGGTATGCCTGGTACGAGATGTGAAGCGGTATGTCTGGTACGAGATGTGAAGCGGTATGTCTGGTACGAGATGTGAAGCGGTATGTCTGGTACGAGATGTGAAGCGGTATGCCTGGTACGAGATGTGAAGCGGTATGCCTGGTACGAGATGTGAAGCGGTATGTCTGGTACGATATGTGAAGCGGTATGCCTGGTACGAGATGTGAAGCGGTATGTCTGGTACGAGATGTGAAGCGGTATGTCTGGTACGAGATGTGAAGCGGTATGCCTGGTACGAGATGTGAAGCGGTATGTCTGGTACGAGATGTGAAGCGGTATGTCTGGTACGAGATGTGAAGCGGTATGCCTGGTACGAGATGTGAAGCGGTATGTCTGGTACGAGATGTGAAGCGGTATGTCTGGTACGAGATGTGAAGCAGTATGTCTGGTACGAGATGTGAAGCGGTATGTCTGGTACGAGATGTGAAGCGGTATGTCTGGTACGAGATGTGAAGCGGTATGTCTGGTACGAGATGTGTGTTTCTATGTGGTGTCGCGTGTTGGTGACCGTTGCGGATGGGGGCTGGCAGCCGGGGGGAGTCTCCCTGGCAGCGTTCTGAGTGTGCCGCTGTAAACGCCGCTTCAGCCTCACCAGGAAAGACCGCAAACAGCCTGCAAATGGCGGCTATATCGGCGCTGGTGTGGTTTCGCCGCCGTCGGGAGTCGTATGCCGAACTGGATAGTGGATGTGGTCTGATTACAAGATGCGAGGTGTTGTTTGCGTGGCAGCTGCGGCTCCTGTATTGGCCTTGTTTTGCTGCACGATCCGATCCAACCGACTACTTTGAGCGGTCTGAGCATCAGGATTCAGTTGGGTAGCTGCGAGTTGGTGGCAGTGCTGAGATGACCGGCGGTGTCTCACGCGTCATCTGGTGGTGTCTCACGCGTCATCTGGTGGTGTCTCACGCGTCATCTGGTGGTGTCTCACGCGTCATCTGGTGGTGTCTCACGCGTCATCTGGTGGTGTCTCACGCGTCATCTGGTGGTGTCTCACGCGTCATCTGGTGGTGTCTCACGCGTCATCTGGTGGTGTCTCACGCGTCATCTGGTGGTGTCTCACGCGTCATCTGGTGGTGTCTCACGCGTCATCTGGTGGTGTCTCACGCGTCATCTGGCGGTGTCTCACGCGTCATCTGGCGGCCGGAGCTGGGGAACACAAAGCACAACTGATAATTTCGTGGTACGACAGCCTAGCGAATTGCGAGAGAAAGCTTTCTAAATCAGGGAAGTCGCAAACTGTCTGCGGTAATTGTCTAGGCCTCGTGCCGTAATCAACGACAGCGCCATGCAGACTAAGATGGATGTTGGTTGTTTTATGGGGTGCAGGGCTCACTCCTTCCCATGCCAAGTCCATAGCCATATTTAGCTGGGAACAGGCGGCGCAGCAGGGCACCGCTATGCAGTGGTCCTAGTTACAGCAAGCGTGACGTCTAATGCATCATGATCCATTGACAAATAGTAAGCTTTGTGCACTATGCATTACCGTTTTAGGTTTTACGCATCTAACAACGGCACAAAGATCAAACAGACTCAGGACGCTCAAGTTTACAGCCTGCATTACATTGAGACACAGGCAATTTTGCATATCGTCAGGAGGCAGCACAGCTCGGATGTATGCAACTCCTGGGGGTGAATAATCACGAGCTAACAAATTCTCAGCTTACTATGACCTGATTATGCAAAGTTGTCCTTTTAGAGTCAATTTGCATCAAAGACATGGACTTGCTTGCACTTTGTCAGATTGTCCAAGGTCTGATTGATAGCATGTCACGTCTTGAAGCAATACAGAGGGCCACGCGTCGGCACGGTCCTGTATATAAACCATGGGTGTAGCCACTGGGGGGGGGACATGTCCCCCCAATTTCTGAAGAATGGTGATTTGTCCCTCTCATTTTTTGTGCCCCCCCCCCCAGCCTCAGCTGCCTAAGTATGATCGCCGCAAAATTATACTTGATCATTTATAAAGTGAAAATATATATACAAGAGAATCACCAAAAATACTAGAAGCCGATCCAGCCAATCAACGGGCATCACAGGCTACCTGTAGTCACAAAATCTCCGAGTGGTAAATCAGCAAGCGTTATAATTTTATGCTTCCTGATTATTCTTGAATAATATGAACCTTCATCATCTTGTGTTTTCGCTTGGGTGAAAAAATTATGCTTTGCGAGGCGACAAATTTATATTATCACAAGGCTTTAGCGCCATTTCTTTGGAGTGGCGCCACTGCGAAAGCACCTGGAGGGGCGCCTCTGGCTGCAAAATTCGAGGGGGCGGGTTGCACTCGGTCCTTTCCGAAGGGGCGCCTTTCCTTCCAAGGAGATGCTTTTTCTTTCATAGGGGCGCCTCTGGCTGAAAAAATTCGAGCGGGTACACTGAAACTTTTTTCAGAGGGGCGCCTTTTACCGGCCGGAGGGACGCCACCTTCCATGTGGGGGCACATACCCTCAGTGCCACACCCTTTATCCGCCCTGGTTGTCATTGCATCGAAATGTGTCCCCGTAAAATAGGCAAGCACGGGAAAGGTTATTGTATGTCCATATTTACTAGAATAAAACCATCGTCCAAAATTTTCTGTTTTTTTTTCCTGCTACAAGAGTGCAACGTTTAACGTACTTACAGCATTACTCTATGGTGACATAAAGCTCGATATTCATAGGCAGTGCTAAGGAGGGAAACTTGCAAATTTTGGCGGAACATTTTGTCCCCAAAATACATTTTTAATAAAGGTGAAACTGAAAACCGGACATTGAAAATAAAGTGGCTGAAATCCAAATATTTTTCGGTGGGATATCCCTCAATCCTGTCGAAACTTACCGCGTCCCTGGTTTGTCCCCCCAAATTTCGAAACCGTGGCTACACCCATGCTATCAACACAGTTCTGTCTATCGACACAGCTTTCTCTATCGACTCAGTTTTGTCTATCGACGCAGTTTTGGCTGAATGTGCTAGTTGCGTGTCGCGTTTCAGAGCCGTCGGTCTGCTATGACGTCCACTATATGCGAACTTTGCGTCTGCGAAGTTCAAAAAGTTCCCAAAAGTTCCCTGCAAAGTCTGAGAATTTAAACGCCAGCATTACGCGTTGCCAGGTGACTCGCGAGCAAGGCCTGGTAGATTCGAGCTCGTGATATAATCAAATATCTTTGGTGATATTCTCCACACTCACTGCTTGCCATGGGATACTTTATGCCTCCCATCCCTCTCCCCACTCCCAACCCCTCTCTCTCTCTCTCTCTCTCTCTCTCTCTTCCCCTCTCTTACTCCTACTCTCACACACACCTCCCTCTCCTGCATCTCTCTTCATCAGGATCTATGATTGGACCGCACGTGTCCAACGTGTAACGTCGGAGACATAGGGAGCGGGAGTGAGAGTGATAGCGATAGCGAGAGCGAGAGCGAGAGCGAGAGCGAGAGCGAGAGCGAGAGAGAGAGAGAGAGAGAGAGAGAGAGAGAGAGAGAGAGAGAGAGAGAGAGAGAGAGAGAGAGAGAGAGAGAGAGAGAGAGAGAGAGAGAGAGAGAGAGAGAGAGAGAGAGAGAGAGAGAGAGAGAGAGAGAGAGAGAGAGAGAGAGAGAGAGAGAGAGAGAGAGAGAGAGAGAGAGAGAGAGAGAGAGAGAGAGAGAGAGAGAGAGAGAGAGAGAGAGAGAGAGAGAGAGAGAGAGAGAGAGAGAGAGAGAGAGAGAGAGAGAGAGAGAGAGAGAGAGAGAGAGAGAGAGAGAGAGAGAAGGGTCTATACAGTAGGGTTGTTCTTATTTTGTGAAGTTCCGTTTACACGGGTCACACGAATCCCCGTGGAACAACTGCGGCTAAACATTAATTATGTGGTTTGGTCGTGATTGGACAACGCTTAACCATGCCGAATCGCATCTAAAGTTGTAGAAAAAACATCATACCTACAATTTAATGTAGCTTTGACTTTTTCACCACACTGAACACGCATTGGTCTTGTCTTATGCCACCTGCATACATCACCGACTCTCCTGTTTCATCTTTTCCGGCCCCAGTCTCACCCCCCAATTTCGGCATTGCTTGATACCATACTACTCGCGGCAGAAAAACACGTACCCAAAACTCGTCGCTCACCCGGCCGTAAACACGTGCCGCGGTGGAACGACCAGTGCCAATGAGCCGTCGCCTTGCGACGGCGGGCTGAGCGGAAATTTCGTAAAAGCCTCACCGTACAAAACATGGTAGAAGCCCACGAGGCAAAACTACGTTGTCAGCAAATTATCCTTTCGGCCAAAAAACGCAGCTGGCAACTCTATTCCGACACATTCAATCGATCTACCCCCATGTCTCAAATCTGGACTCAAATTCGCTCCTTCTCCAATGGCAGAGCCCCACACCGCGCATTCCCACAACTGACAACTAACCAACAGAAAATAACAGAGCCTACAACCGTCGCGGAACATTTTGTCACTTATTACTCTGACATCCCCTCCAACGCCCAATACTCACAGCACACCACCTCATTCCTCCACGACGCTCTTGCCGCTTGCCACTTTGGCTCCGATAACTCTGAGCCCTACAACGCCCTATTAACTAAATTTATCCCTCTCCAAGGTAACCAATGTTGGACTGTTGGACCTGATCAACTGACATACCCCTTCTTTCAAAACCTCTCTGACCCCGGCAAAGACAATCTCCTCTCGGCACTAAATCAACTATGGACTGACGGTACTTTCCCAGCCTCCTGGTCTGCCAGCACTATCATTCCTATCGCTAAACTTTTCAAACCTCAACACCTCCCCTCCAGCTATCCCCCTATCTCTCTCACTAGTTGTGCTTGCAAAATATTTGAGCGCATGGTCAATGGATGAATCAGAGTCTATCTTGAAAACAACAAAGTGATCTCCAATTTTCAGGGCGGCTTCCGGCCAAGGCGAAGCATCGCTGACAACCTGCTCGAAATTGTCGATTCAATCCAGCGTAGTTTCGCGACAAAATCCGAAACTATCGCCCTTTTTATATCTAAAATCCGCGTTAAATAAAGTACACAGCTCTGCCCTTTTAATTAACACGCGCCCTGGAGGACCTCTGAGAATTACGCGCACTGGAGGGGGGTGGGGGGGCGGATTCCGCCCCCCCCTAAGATCTCGGCTCCTAGTAAAGTTGGAGGAACGAAATTCGCAGGGTAGATGGGCACGGTAGTGATCTCTATTTTGTACAATTTTCGTGACCTTAGGTCAATATCTTAAAGGTCAAATGAGGTCAGATTGGCAAAATTTTCCGGTTTTGCGCGGCTTGGCTTATCATCGTTATGGATCGCTGTGATTGTGTTTAAATGCTCAAAAATGGACATCAATGATGTTTTGGACATTACTAATGATGCAATGCAGATGCTAGGCCCAACATTTGACCTCAGGTCACCTATATAGCACCACTTTATCAGGTCAGTTACCTGTTCCAGTTACCGGAACCAGCCGCCCGCCCGACTGCTCCGTCGGGCAGCTCGGAGCGATCGGCTTCGTGAAGAAGGGAGTGAAGTACATGAATAAAGTATGGAAACGCAATGACAAGCAGTACAAATGACAACCAGTAGTGCATTTATGGCAACATTCCAGTTGATCAAGTTTGGTTCCATTAACTTGTCATGAACTTGACCTGACTGGACCTTGGTGACCTAACATGACCTTGAAACTATACAGCATATCAATATGCATCAAACAAGTCGCTAGTGTTGCCTTTTGTTCTTTTCCCTTCCCACTTCCCTTTTGTCAGTATACTGGAAGCGCATCAGCGCCGATTTTTGTGGTCTGGCGCTATAACATTTTTGTACTTTAGCGGCCCCTAACTCGAAAAATTTTCTGTCGATTTCCATTTTCCTTACTTTAAACGACGCGTCGTTCATTTCTAAGCAGGTACACCGAAAATTGCGTATATCGACCGGTAAAATCTGCAGTTATTTGCGAAAAACCGGAGGGGTGGGCGGATTTCACCCCCCCTCTCCAGTGCGCGTGTTAAATTACACCGAATTGGTATGAAGGGCAGAATGACCACCTTCATCGCCAACGTTCTCGAAAACCGATCCTTCGTCGTCCGTTGCGGTAACATCTTTACCCAGCCCCACACTCTTGAGCACGGCGTCTCGCAAGACAGCGTCCTGTCCCCAACTATATTTATCATTATGATTAACGATGCTTTAGACCAATCTCCCTGTTTCTCCCCTTCTAAAATATTATATATACGCCGATGATTTAGCCATTTGGTGCACCCATCCATTAGCAGATACCGCTAACCATTACAAACAACTCGCCGTGAACCACATTGATTCATGGTGCTCCCTCTGGGGGCTACAGATCTCCCCCACTAAATCGGTTACAATTTTTGTTCTCGGTTTCCCAGATATATCCCCCCCCCTAATAAACCGCTCTGCTATCGCGATGAAATTATCCCCCTCCAAACCTCCTTCAAATATCTCGAGTTATCCTCGACAAAGGATTTTATTTTTGCCTCCACATTACCTATATAAAACAGCATTGCGCTGTTCGTCTTAATGTCCTGCGCTGTATCTCCGGTCGCGACTGGGGTGCAGACAGGCCTACTCTTAGCAAAATGTATATTGCCCTCATTCGATCAATCCTGGAATACAATGCGTTCATCTTCGATCATATATCCCCCACACTCACCAAATCACTAAAATGCACACAAAATCACACACTCCGCCTCATCACCGGAGAACACCGCACCACACCTACCACCAGTCTCCGGGGTGAGGTCAATCTCCCTAGCCTACAACACCGCAGAACACTACAACTCGTTAGATACCACTTCAGGACAACAACACAACTAAATCACCCCTTCAATGTCGCATGGTCTAAATCCCGGTTTGGCGCTACAAAAACAAAATTAATTACAGCATTGCTATTCACTTGATGCAAGTTCTCACATCCACACTAAAATTTCCCGATGTATCCCCTGACCGAAATCCCCTCCCCCCCTCCTTCTCCCATTCTGGCACATGAATCGCCCCAAACTCGAGTATCTCTCTTGGCACAACAAATCCCTACTTACCCCCATCGACGTTTAAGTCAAATTTTTGAATATCAAGAGGCCCACCCACAACACATATTCTTTTACACTGATGGCTTGCACGTACCAGCAATGGTACGGGGGCCGCCTGGTGCGGTGGGCCCGACACTGGCCAAACCAAATTAACACTACATCATTCGGTATACACAGCAGAATTAGTCGCCATATTGACTTGCCTCCAATACATCATCACACGACACATCATTACCCCTACCACAATCTGCACTGACTCACGATCCTCCGTTGACGCCCTCGCGGTCATACACAACACCACACACCCCACACTACACGCCATCCGACACCTCTATCATGATAACCATGCACACCTACAGCTCACTCTTCTCTGGATCCCTGGATATAGGGGTATCCCGGGTAACGAGCGCGCGGACGGCCTTGCAAGGGCGGCAATTGACCTCCCTCAGAATAATTGTACCCCAGTGCCACCCGGTGATCTCCTTACTCTAGCCAATATGTTATTCCACAATTATATCCAGGCCTGCTGGTCACACGACACCACACACCTACACACTACAAAGCCCACACTCTCCAACTGGCCCTCTTCCCACCAGCACTCCCGTTTGAATGAGGTGATACTCGCCAGACTTCGCCTCGGACACACCAGGTTAACACACAATTACATTTTTAATCGATCACGTTGGCCCCCGATTTGCACCACATGCCGAGTTCGCATCACTGTCGCCCACGTATTACTCACATGTCCAGCGTATGATCCTCATCGCCGCGCTATTCTCCACTATTTCAACCGCAACCATACGCAAATATCGCTCCGGGCACTCCTCAAGAATGACCACCCGGCACTCCTCGAGCTGCTCCTCCGCTTTTTACACGATACCAAACTTTCCGAACTGACTTGATTTCTCTGTCACACGTTACCTTGCTCAACCTGATTTGATGTGAAGTTGAAGGATACATGACACGCGTTGCACCCTACGTTAGCTGTATGACTGCGTTGCACACGTCTTCCTCTCCGTCGTCGAAAAAATCACATACATATAGGATATTGCACACTAGGTAGGCAGAGACCGATCAAATTTGGCCAAAGTGGACGGTTCTCCATATAAATTCCGCTTGGTTTTTTACATACGGGTTTTCCAAGCTGCTTGGTTTTCCCCTTCTCAGATTTTTCCAAGCTTTAACTCAAACATACACCTACACATACAAGGTCGGGCCCGACGCCCACGACTCGCCCTGGGCGCCGGACCTCCGCTTCGTTTCAGGTCGCAGGTGGGCAGTGGAGCCTCTCCGCAGGCGATGAAACTATCCACCCTCAAAATGTCCTTCTGATTGTCGTGTATGTATGTATGTATGTATGTTTGTATGTCTCACCTGTGTATGTATGTATCGGCCCTTTACGCCATGTTCCTTGTTTGCCGGCGTCTCATCTTTCCTCATTTTATTATTTGATATAACCGGATGTCACATAAACCGGATTAACGTAACCCTTTCTTTAACGCAACAAATCTCTAGCGGATGGCACTTTGCCTCTGCTAAAGATTAAACAAAATATCCTGTTTCTTGTGAGCCCACTGGTGCCACTGTCATCGATATCCATAACGAAAAGGGGTCGTGTCAGGCTGTCAGTCCTCAGAAAGTCCTTGCGCCCGACCCCTGCGCTGGTGGCGCCATCTATTGACATGCATATCAACTTCCCACTGAAGACCATTGAAGCATCTAGTTTTGTGCTGCCATACTCAAACTGGGGTGCCGAAGGCCTGTATAGAATAATCGTAACTTGTAATGAAGTGTATAAGCAATGATATATCCTTCCTTCCATCTCTTCCAACTCATTCCACCCTCAGTTGATCTTCGACCGGCACTAGCCATTACCGCCACGAGACTGCAGACTACCTTAAGGGTCTGCTACTGACATCGTTGCTCCTGCTATTTCCGGTTCTCCTTTCTGTAATTTCCATTCAGAATACCAACTTCTTTTCCGTCGTTGCCATTGTCGCTGCCACTGTAGTCGCCATCGCCACCACCTTCACCACTGCTGCTTTTGCAAAAGGTGTGCTCGTACTGGCAGGCACAGGGATAATTGGAAATCTTTGACAGTTAAAAACCCATTTATTGATGATTTAAGAGGGGAAATAGCAGGACATCCTGAGAGTGTTGCAGAGGCCGGATCCAAATAGAACAACACAACAAACTGCGAGCTGGACAGTCCTAGCGTATAATTGGGGCAATTCCGTATAGCGTGCCGGAACTCCGTCACGACTTTTAGGAGCCCGATCCCTCAGGCATCCAGGAGGCTTCCCTTTTTGGGCAACCGTCCCTAACACGCCCAGAGCCTGGTCTAAGAGATTTCAAGTGCGGTATAGCGACCTGCACCAAGACCAACGAATAATTAATTAAGAGCTTAATCAGTAATGCAGACATTCAATATGTCAGGTAAAATACGTGGTTCTGGAACAGCCAGAACAGTGACTCGGACGGCATTGACAATCTTCACAATGGAAGACCAATCATCAGCTGCCGCTACTTCGATCATCACTGTGTGATTGGCAGTTGGGCGCCGGCCGGCCTGTTTGAATCTTTTTGTGTCGGGTCCACACGGGCTACCCTTCTATCTTACGAACATTATGTACAACACGATAGTCAATGATATTGGATTCACGGACACGGGACAAAGTATAGTGTGGTGACTATGGTGATAGTCGTGCGTTTGTGGGCAAAGCAAGAACCTGAAAAGGAATCGCAAAAAGCATGGACCATACTACTTACCTATATGAGTACGTCAGTCCGAAGCATTTGAACTGATGGCAAGTGGACAATCATTAAGTACACAAAATTGTGATAATCTGATGTGGGGTGATGTGATAGGCATATAGCGACATATTGTAGGATTATCAGTAGTGTATCTAGTTCTGTAGCTGATGTCTAAATGGAAGCAAACTGGAACTGGTGATTTGGAGAGCTGATCATGATTGTGAGAGGTAGATAAGTACCTAGGTAAACTTGCAGCTCAAGGTAGTTTTTATATTTCTTGGAATTTATTTTTATAATACAATGTTCATGAATGTGCTTAACAAGATTGTGATGTGACAACTCATTTCCCCTGTAAATGCATACTTTTCAGTTGGGAGGCAAAATAACAGCCACGAAGGGACTTGGAGTTGGGTAATATAGCATGAAAAATAATGTTAAAAATCAGGAAAATGCAACATAACCTAACCTTCCATGCAATAAAACGTTTTAATAGAAAATTTCTGATTTTCTGGATCAATTTTTTTAATCCCAAATACACCTAAACTAAACTAACCGAACCTAACATAACCTGAGCTGTTTTTGAAGAATAAAAGAGAACAAAATGCCTGACTTAAACCAACCTAAACTACCACAAATTGCTTTTGAAGATAAACAAGTTTTACCTTTTGTATGGAAAATATCAGAGAAAAAAACAAAAACAACATTGTTTCATATTTGTTTTCTAGCTTAGAAAAGAGCCTAATCTAACCTAGCAAACCCTAATCCCTTTGTATGCTTCATGGACGTAAACTGTGTGTAAACTCATCTCTTGGCTAATTTAAGCTACAATAATACTCCTACCTACAGGGGTGTGACATTGTATGCTTTTGGGAGGGCACTCCCCCCCCCCCTCCCAATGTTGGCTGTATAATTTCAACCTTTAACATGGCACTCTATAAGGCATGCCCCCAATCCGTTTTAGCCTGCCCTTTACCTTCGTCTACTGCGCCCCCCCAAACACACACAAATAAAAATTATATATCATTTTCAGAAACCTATGCTGATGGTTGCCTAGGTCTCTGCCAGAGCAGGGTTCACACCTTTTGTACAGCAGGTGGTTTTAACAACAATACTATTATCATTTAGGTTGTTCACAGGATGAATGAGTCACATGTTTTGCTGGTAAGGGTGCTTTAAGGTGTTTTATGATTTTTTGGAAGTTATCCTTCGAATGCAATGTTTATGAAGGTGACTAAGACGATGGGACTTCTCATTTTCTGTGCAAATGCTTACTTTTTAGTTCGTGAGTAAAATAACACTAGAAAAGTGGCTTTGAATTAGGTAACAGCATAAGTTATGTTAAAAAAATAAAAATGTAACATAGCCTAGCTTATCCAAGCCTAAGCTGCCCTTTAGAGAAGCAAATTTTTGTAAAGAAATATAATTTAACAAATTTCAAACAATTTGTTGTCTTAACATTTTCCAAATTAAGAAAAAGCCTATCTTAACCTAACCTAACCTGCCGCGAACTGCTTTTGAAGAAAAACAAGTTCATTTTTGTAAATTCAAAATATCACAAATTTTCCTGTTTTTCTTTGCAATATACAAACACGCAAGTTCATAGAATGCTCGTTTTAATCAACAAAAAAAACTTTTTTCCAAAAAAGGAATAAAATATGAAGAATATCAAAATTCTGAAAAATTTCCACAAAAGCGAATGGTTCCATCATCTTCATCGTGTTCGGAGACGTGCTTGTACATTTTTTTCCTGAAATGCTATGTTTGGTCTAAAGGAAAAAGTTTAACCTAACTTAACCTAACCAAACCTAAACCTTTGTTTGCCTCATGGAGGTAAAATGTGTGCAAAACTTATCTTGTAGATACCTTAAGCAGTAATATACCCATTTAATTTTAAAGTTTTTAAGCAAGAGCTTATACTAGGTTAACTTTGTTTTTCCTGAAGCTTAGCTGTATTCTTCATTACATACTACCCCACTTGAAGCCCTACGTTTTGCTAATATTTTGTTTGCCAACTGAAAGGTAAGGAGTACACCCCATGGCTCAGACATGCGTCAGCGCAGCTTTTCGATAGTCGCCAAATCGTCCACCCCGCGGTGGGAGCGCCGGGAGTGACTGAGATGCAACATGTTGGCTGACCTTGCAAAAATTCCTGATAAACATACGTCAAGTATCGTTTGCATGTCTTTCAAAATATGCGTGTCGTACATCGTTTCATCCTGTTTGCATGAACATGCTCTGGGAAGATCAGTGGGGTTTATGCTGGTTCATAAATCGAACCAGGGTCTGGGCTTCCCCACTGGGATTTCTCAGTGGGAATCCCTGGAGCATTCACACTGGGGATAATGTAAAATCCCTCGGAGACTGTGTAGGAATCCCATGGTGGATTCCCATAGGGAACCGCATGGGATTTCCACACGATTGTCTCATGGTGAATGTTTCATATCCTGACAAGGCCAATCCCATGCAATTTGATGGGTCAATCCCATGGGATTTTTTTTCACTAGGGTTGTGTACTTTTCAAGGGGCAAGTGCCCGTGCCCCATAATATTGGCTTTGCCCCTCCCCCCCCTCCCTCCCCCCCTCCCCAAATAATTTCAACTTTTAACATGGGACCATATGGAGGGTACCCGACCTCCACCCCCATTTACACAGGGCCAAATTGATTGCCATTTGGGCCTGTCCAATGCCTCCATGCACTGTGCTCCCCCCCCGTCCCCCACCCCCCCCCCCCCGATAATTTTCAGAAATCAACGCCCCTGGCTCCAAGCCACTTCCAATTTTGTGCACCTGGTGTCGCCTGGAGAAGCAAACACCAATCAACTTTCTACCATGTTGCATATCTTGCTTTTTACAAAGGCATGGTATTTGTAAAATGAAGAGACTTCATCTGTCTCTTCATTCCAGCAACATCGAAGACAAGACCGCAAATGAATATCTAGCGCACGTCACTAGTGTCATGCTGCCTTGCTTGCCACGCCCTGTTCCTCTCCATTATGCGTAGACGTCTGGAATGTCATGTTTTCATGGTACTACCGTTGATAGACCCAATTGCTGGTTTTTAGCATGCACTTTGCACCTAAACATTTCACCTTTGAGCCTTCCTCGTCACTTTGAACTCAGTATAAGTGCTGCCAACTTGCAACCATATTTTCTTGTTGAAAGCAATGCATTGTTTGAAGGAAAAAATCACTTCCGCTACCAGAACTATAATAAAGTTCATTTACTTGTTCGTTCTATTGAAACTCCTTTTGACTATGTGGGATTCTTCGCCCCACTAGGTGGAATTTAACGGCGCTATGTGGGGCGAATCCCACCTAGTCAACATGTTAGAAGGGGCCTGTCAGAGCCTGCATAGCGACGTCCGGTCGGCACGACCTGATGACTTCATCCGACCTGAACGGCAGTGTCGCACTGAGTAGTGCGCCGTCACGCTGACAAATATATGACGCCAGTAACTGCGAATCGCCCAGCTGCTCCATTGACCGCTCCATAAGTTAGCCCGACAGTGTGTGAAAGGGCGGCTCAATGAACGCCAGCTGTCGCGGCGGGCGACTGGCGAGGGAAAGGTGTATGGCAGTGAAGTGGTGTCGAAGTGGGAAGACATGCCGGAGGCTAGTTCCGATCGCAGGAAGCACTTTTCGAATACAGCCTCCAAATCCATTCGAAACACGCCCTTTGATGTATCAGAGAGCAGATGGCTGTCGGTCCAAGCCATGGGATTCAATGAAAAGTTGACAGGTGGCCAACTTGAACGTGGCAAGTTGGGAATTGTTATCTGATCGCGATTGCTGGCGCGTACACCGCGAACAGACGAGAAACGGCACCTATTGTCCACAGCCACATCTGGTCCGTACACCGCGAGCAGACGAGAAACGGCACCAACTGCTCGCGGCTCATACACTGATACAAAAACGTACCAGGGGTTCCTCGTTTTTAATGGGTATCAATTTTTACCACGGGGTACCACCCTCCCCTGGTCATCAAAACGACCCAATTACTAGTGCTTTACTATGGTAAGCTGGTAACATTTCCCATCAAATTACCACGGCTTCTGGTCATGCTTACCACAGTAAGACTATCTAACCTGGTACAGCCTACTACCCCAATACCACTTATCATAGTCAACCAAAGCACACCATTACCAGTACCCAGTAATAGTTACCAATGTAGTAACACCTTTCCTAGTACCATCTACCACCCTTTTACTACCAACCCTCATAAATCATACCACCTCCATTGCTGGCCCTAGTAATCGTTGTCATGGTTATGCCATCGCTCTTGATACTGTCTACCAGCCTTTTACCACCAAATCCAGTCAGCTATGCCACCCTATTAAAATATCTAGCACTTATTAGCATAGCGTTACCTCACCTGGTACACCCTACCACCCTAATGCCATCTACATTGATTAGCTGATTAGCTGTATCATTACATTGCCGGCCCCCGAAACTTTAGCGTTCACCCTGAGGCCTCTGGGTACGTGGAGTTGAGTACATTCCATTCCAAGTTCAGACCTGGTACACAATATCCGCGCAGTGCCTCGCATAATTTGAATGCCGATTGGTGGTTGTGGCTTTACGACGCACTGAGCAGCTGAGGCCATATGTATGTCGCCTGCCTCCCACCCTGGCAGGAAGGGCCAGCACCGCGAGGAGTCGAACACAGTATCTCTGGTTTCCCAGACGCCCAGTTTAACCACTGAACTACCGACACCCATAAATGAAGATTATAAGCCTGCAAAACGGTCCAAACAGTCGCTTTCATTTTCTACGGGCACGTACATGATCACTCTCAATTGAATAACTATCAAATTGAATAACTATACTGCTCCCGTGACCTTCTACCAGTACTTTCCAGCCCCACTTCCGTCCGCGCGATTAGTTGGTACGTTATGCATACTGGGCGCAGGTGTCACGATGCATTGAGACGATGTATAAATAATGCAATACCCAAGAGCATTGCAGATAACTAGAAGATAGCTTGCAATGTTAAAAGGTATATTGAACATTTTAAAGGAACGTTACGGGAACGTTACATCCCGATCGTGGCGTCAGTATGTCAACCGAAACACAGGGCACTCCGATCTACAGACCCTGCACTGATATAATTTTTTACCAATGCAATACCACCATCCGGGCTGTTGCCAGGGTTTGACTAGGTTGGGATACTGGTATTACTATAGAAACGATCCCATAAAGCCACCCGCGTTGGTTCTTCATTGGTAAGTTGTACGATGTATTAACAATTACGACACCTAATACCAAAGACAAACTCAAGACCAAGGTGGTCAATCGTACCAATGTGGATATCGCTGTTATACCAGCATCATTTACCAAGGTCTTACCACCATCATGTACCATGGATCGCTAGTTCGACCCTGGTATCATCCTACACGTTAGTAATCGTCATTACTCGCATACCAGTCGATCCTGGTGTTACTCCCGCGCATTGGTAATCACTACCAACCCAAGACCAGTGTACCCTGGTCACAGGGACGCCGACAGAACGCCATCTTGAATTCAGATGGTTAAAGCGTCGGAGTGAGGTACGAGGACGGCGTCCAACGAGAAAGGTAAGATAGGATGGCTAAGTGCCCCCCCAACTATGTAGTCACCTTTTGCGTGACAGTGCTTGACTACAGTGGATACTTGATGTCTTCTGATTCGAAATACTTCACGCTGAACGAGGGCAGGACATTTTTCCACGTTTAAGTGATCGCCTTCTCCGGTAGTTACTGCCCGAAAATGTAGAGATATGCATGCTCGCCGCCAGCTGGACCAATATGGGCAGCTTGAGGGAGGGGCTCCCAGAAGTTGTATGGCATGCAACATTATATGTATATGGACATCGCATGAAAATAAATGCATTAAAAGCCCGGCTGTCCCTCAAGCGTTTGCCCCTGGCGCCACCCTGAAAGCGGCAGCTGCAAGGTTCCAGCGACACATTAAAAAAAATTAACCTGCCATTGTGTGCAGTGGCCACAGAATTTTCACTTATCTTGTTTGAAAAGGTAAAAAAAATCAACAGCAGATCAGACTAGGGTAAGGTTCGCTTATTTTTTTAAGTTATATTTTTTTACAAAAGAAAATTGTTTGAAGGTTGTCCATTTTTTAAAGGATAATTTTTCTTCCATGGAACGTTAGGTTATTTTGTACTTTACTTCTATGCTACATTACCCAACTCCAAGACATTTTTGGGTGTTATTTTGTCTCCCAATTGAAAAGTATGCATTTGCAGAGGAAATGGGTGGTTGTATTAAAGATCAGTGCAACTATGAGCCACAAGGGCCCTTCTTGGTTGCACTCTGGACACTGAACCAGTTGCCCACCAAATCGGTCGATCAACCCTCCCTGGAATACAGAAAAACAAGCCCCCTATTCTTATAATGATTGTCTATGCTGCTTATAAAGATGTTCAGTGTGTTGCTACTGACAATGGTTCCTGGCAGCTGGTTCCAGTGTTCTACTACCCTGTTGATGAAGAAAGTCTGTCTTAACCTTGTCCTGCTGTGATTGACTTTAATTTTGAATTGATGACCTCTCATTGCATCATTTCTATTAAATTCAAACATTTCCCTGAGATATCCCTGTTCCTGACCATGAACTACATTATAAACCTCGATGAGATCTCCTCTCAGCCTTCTATATCTAAGTGAAAACATATTCAATTTCTTCGATCTTTCCTCATATGCCAGGTTGCCTATACCATTAACCATTTTTGTCGCCCTCTTTTGTACTCTCTCTAAACGCCAACAATCTTTTTCATAACTAGGGGACCAAGCTTCGACACAGTATCCCAAATGTGGCCTGACATATGCACAGTAAAGCTTCCTGATGACCTCCCCACTTTTTTATGATACATTCCTATGTATTGCCCCAAGCATTCTTAGTGCCTTCTTCCTGGCTTCTTTGGTCTGTTCTGATGCCCCCAATTTTGTGTTCAAAATAACACCTAAGTCCTTCTCCTACTGAGTCACAGATAGTACTTGGCAACCCATCAAGTATGGAGCCTTCATATGCTGCCAACCTACATGCATGACTTTGCACTTATCAAAATTAAACTTCATTTGCCATTTTTCGGACCACTTCACAAGCTCGTCTAAGTCTTTCTGCAGCAAGACCTGCTCACTGTGCCAGTTATTGCCCTAAAGACCTCCAAATCATCCGCAAATTTCAAAACCTTACTGCTTAGGTCACATTCAATGTTATTTACAAATATAATGCACAATAGTGGCCCCAGTACTGACCCCTGGGGTACTCCACTAAGAACATTTTTCCATGATGACTTTGTACCATTTAGCATCACTCTCTGCTGTCTATCTGAAAGCCACAACTCTATCCATTTTAGGATGCTACCTGCAATACCATGGACCTGAAGCTGCATCATTAACCGTTTATGGGGTACCTTGTCAAAGGCCTTACTAAAGTCAAGATATGCTACATCAACCTGATTTCCCTGATCAAATTGTACTGTAGCAAAATTTAAAAAGTCCAAGAGATTTGTGAGACACGATCGCCCTTTTCTAAACCCATGTTGAGTATCTTGGATCAATCTGTTTCCTTCCAGAAAACTAACTATTCTATCCTTGATAATTGATTCGAGTACCTTGCAGACTAGGGATGTGAGTCTTACTGGCCGACAGTTTTCAACTTTCCCTCTTTCTCCTTTCTTGAAAATAGGAACTACATTTTCCCTTTTCCAACCTGTTGGAATTTCATTTTGTGAAACTGATCTACAAAATATTATACTAAGTGGTATTGCCAGTTCTTTTTCAGCTTCCCGCAATACCCTAGCATAAATTCCATCAGGTCCTGTTACCTTGTTTGGCTTTATTTTCCTGATATAATTGAAAACAACATCACTATCAATGAAATCAACATCGTGTATCTGATCACCTGTCACTGAACTGTGGTTCACGGTTGGCAGATTAGTCACATCCTCCAATGTAAACACTGATTTAAACTGCTTGCTCAGCTCCTCAACCATCTCACCATTCTCACTCTACATAGTCCCATTTACTTCCAGTGCACCAATTGTGCTTGAAACTTTGCTTAGCTTGTAGAAACTAAAGAACATTTTACTTCCCCATTACAGTTCCTAGCCAAATCCAATTCTTTTGCTCGCTTTGCAGCTCCGGTTTTCTGCTTCACAGCATCTCTAGCTTTTTGATACGACCTTAGTTTGACGATATTTGAAGCTTCCTTAAATACTCTAAATCAGGGTGTCGATTTTTAAACACATTGGGGGGGGCCGAAGTGCCAACGCACTAGACCCCCCACCCCCAACGAAAAACTCATCGGATTTCGCCCACTATATTTTCAGATCTCAGAAAATCTGATTTTATTCGACGATGTGTATGTGTATGTTTATTCAGCATCCTCACCAACGGGGAAAATCGTCCAATAACTGGTGAAGTCACATAATTAAAAGAGCAGTGCACAATACATGTCAACATAACAACTCTGAGTAATAGCATGCGACTGCAGTGCCATATAGTGGGCTCGGATCTATCGTCACCGTCACCGTCACCGTTACCCTCCTCCTCACTCCACACACCAACAAACACACACGGCGTAAATAAAAATACTTCAGCGATCAGATGCAGGCTAAAACACTGGCCTTGATGGAGCATCAGAGCACAGCAGACCTGAACTGTGATAACGATGGGTGAAAGTATTTCCTTGGTGCCTAACATTAGGAAGGGGCATTTTTTCCTTTATTACGCCACTGCGGCTGCTCAACGTGTTTTTTTCCGCAGATTGCACGATCGAGAGTAGAAAGGCCCTTCGGATAATTTGCTTTCGGGACCTGTTTTTAATTTTCCGGTGCTCTGGTCGATTCGATGGAGTCTCCTTGTTGTTTTTGTGGTGAAGTCTATTTTTGTAAGCCGCCTGCAGGCTATTTTTGGACCCCGGTACGATTCTTCGGGCTCTCGGTGCATTGCTTTTTTTTCGGTGCCCCAACAGGTTTCTTTTTCGGCGTCCGACGACTTCTTATTTTGTGGATCCTTGACACAATTTTTGTGTCCGCAGGCTGACATTCCTGGTATATATTCGTTCTTGGGAAGCCAGCTGCAACTTGTGGGGCTCCGGCGCGACGTTTTGGCCCCAGTGAGATTTTCAAGAGAAGAGGCGTGAAATTTGTTTTCGTCTAAGTCCGATTTTTTGGGGCCCCGTGGTCACTTGTTGGGATCCCTTGCGCGAGTTTTGGTGGCTACGACACGTTTTTGGGGGCCCAACAAGTTTTGTGGGCTTTTGAAGCCATTGTTGAGATCCCAGATTGATTTTCCGTGTCCGGACTGTTTTTCATTTCCCCGGCTTCATTTGTTGGGTGATCTCAACGAGACTTTTAGAGCCCCGGTGGGACCTGTCATGCCTTTAGCGTGATTTGCAGGGGCCCGGGTGAGAATTCTTAGTATCCCCAGCCTCAGCGTGATTTTCAGGAGGTCCCGGCCCGACCGTTTGTGGCCCCCGTCGTTATTTTCTTGAATCCCGGCACGACTTTTTTTGCGGCCCCAGCGTGATTTTCAGGGGCCCAGGTGCAAACTTTTGAGGCCCCAGCGTCATTATCAGGGGCCCCTGCGCTACTTTTGGGGGCCCCCAATGTGATTTTTCTGAGCCCCGGTACGATTTTTGGTGGACCGAGTGGGATTTTTAGGGAGCATGGCGCATTTTTTTCCTGAACTCGGCGGATTCTTGGGGGCCCCACAACCTGTCAGGAGGGGGGGTGCAACTGCCCACAATGGCCCCTCCCCCATTCGGTATGTCACTGTGCAATTGCAATGATGCAACATAAGAATCAAAGAATAGTTCATCTGTTTCATCACTCACATGTGATTTCAACTCCCCAGTTATGCAGACAGTTTGAGGAAAGTCAAACATCTGCTACATGGATCAGCAAGGATGGATTAAAAGGCAACAGGGATACCATGGAATTCAGATCGTAGTAGTTATGCTGCAATACATACCGTCTTCCACAGACTGCTTTGGAGACGGATGCGCTCCTGAAGTTTGGTCAGGGTTGGAGTTGGAGGTGGATGGAGCAACACTGTGAAGGACATAACATATGGTTCAAGAGACTTCTGTTTACATTAACAATACAGGGGATGAAGTAACATTTTCATTAATTGACTTCTATGGAGTCCTGATTAAGTAGGACAATCGAGATGGGTTTCTGTTATATGCATTGTGGAAGCAATGTTATGATGTAGCTTTTATACCCAGTGGGAATGGCATGGATTCACTCATAAGTGAATTTTCAAACATACTGATATATCAGTTAACAACAATGCAGGAAGCTATATGATCAACATGGTCGATGTGCCCTAATGCCTAAATAACTAAGTAACAATGCAGGGAATCTGCTGCATAACATTTTGCCCATCAATTAACCATGATATATGGCATCATACTTCCCATGCTATTTAGAATAGTGAGCTATATTTGGTGTACAAACATCAGTACATTAGAAATGTTAATTAAACATTACACACATCAGTTCCTTACAAGTGTAAGCAATGCATTTACTTCATGCGCTTTAAACATGATTCAAGAAAGCACTGTCATCGATTTTAACTTGCAAAAAGAGTGGACCACCTGGCGTTTTGAATGCTATTTGAGTGAATTTGCTGTCTTGGTAGTGAACTGGCCACTTATTGAGATATAAGTATTTTAAGTTTGCCTGCTTCTATCATGAAAATTTGTCATTTTCCAATACATCAGAAATCAAAAGAATAACTTCTTGTACACAAACCGGTGTATGCATTTCTATGAATTTATCATATTTATTAACACAAATGATGTAGATCTGATCTGCAAATTTATAACTCCGAAAATGTTATCAGCACAGGATTCCATTCCTGAAAATATAGTACTTTCAACATGTGTTCTTTGTGAAGCAATAAGTGCAATGCTCTCATGCAGCATGCAGATGGAGGTTCATCACGTGCACCATGTAGCACAAAAAGAGATATTATTGCAGTCTAAGGTCACCACAAGACAGGTTTTACACCCATTTTACCTCCACGAATCATTCAAAGGCACTAGGTTTGGCCTAGTTGCGTTAGGCTAGGCTTTTGTTGTAAGTTAGTAAATTTACCACAAAAAAATATTCAAAAACGTTTCAAGCTAGATTAGGTTATGTTAGACTTTTTAAGTTGAAAATGTTTGAGAACAAAAAAAAAATTGGAAATAACAGTTCCGGCTAGCTTAGGTTGGGTTTTTAAGTGGAAAATATTTGAGAAAAATGCCTCGAAAATTTCAATTAAAAACAATTAATTTCTTGTATGGGAAGTTGGACTATGTTAGGTCATTGTTGTGTATGTTAGGACCATATGTTGGACTATGTACCGAATGATACCATGTGATCATAAAGGTCGAGACTGGGGTGCTGCGTATCAATATTTAATATATGCACATTGTCATTGGGATATAGGTGGGTACCTAAGTAAATATCAAGCTTATAGTACGATGGGTTGAATACTGAAGATAAATATAGTTTGTATATCCACAATCTCAATGAAAACTTCTTGTTGTTCACTGGACTGGATTGTGTGCAAGTTTCACAATGACTGGAAATTGAGTGGAATGAATCCAGTTCAAGCTCCATATGCATGTGCTTTTGCCATTGGTCATGTGTGCAAGCATCATTATGACAATGCAATTGTTGTCTAGTGGTTTTGCAGATTTTTCAAACAATCTGGTTTAAAATGCATCAGCAGCAGCTAATCTCAACATTTCATGATGTAGGTCGTGCTTGCAAAGTGGAAGGAAATCCAACTCTTTGGTTTTTTCCACAAAATTGTTAATTTTGCAGCAAAAGGTGGAGAGTCAATCCACTATCCAATCCAAATCTGTTTCATTTCAGTACAAAATGTGCTGGTTGGCATCAACTAAGTTTTGTAAGTAGCATGGTGTTTTTGATTTTTTCCTTTAACTTTCTTCTCAGCATAAAAATAGCATAGGTTATTGGGGGGGCCAAATCAACATTGAGGGGGCCAAGATCAACATTGGTGGGGCCATGGTCCCCACAAAAGGATACAAATCGACGCCCCTGCTCTAAATGCATCTTTCTTAGCCTTGATTGCTTTCATCAAATATGGTGTAAGCCATGCTGGCTTTCCTACCCTTCTTTTCCGCTTTTGCTTTAGGGGACATGTCTAATCTGAATTCCTCTGAAGTAAGATTTGAACTTTCCCCACATTTCACAGGCATTTAAATCGGATAATTCTTCTTCCCATTTTATGGCACTTAAAGCCGCTCTCATGCAGTCAAAGTCTGCCCTGTTAAAATTTGGAACCTTTGCCAAATTATCCTTGATTGTCCCTGCTACTTGTGCCTTGAATCTCACTATGTTATGGTAACCTCTTCGCATAGTTTCTCCTACAGTCAAGTCTTGAACTAAATCACTTAAATCCGAGAAGACAAGGTCCAAGAATGAGCCCTGCCTGGTTGGTTCCGTTACAAACTGGTGTAAGAACAGGTCCTCTTCAAGGCATTTCCTAAACAGTTTACATGATGGGGAGCCAACACCAACATTTTCATATCCTTTTAGATTAAAGTCACCAAGAATAAGGCATTTCCTCCGAAAGTTTTTACTGATTTCCTCACACATCACCTTATCGAGCTCCAGTTGCTGGGAATGTGGCAAGGTTCCTGATCGATATTATGTTAACCACATTAATAAACATTACATTAATAAATTTCAAATACTTAAAAATTACCTTAAACTGCAAGTTTACCCAACATTGGACTATGTTGTCACCAATAGTGTGGAATAAGTGTTGCCATGTATGTTGGCAGGAGGGGTGAAGAAATTATTGGCATACAAATTCAAAGTATCTGAGGTAAGCTTCTGCCACACTATGTAGGTAAAGTTGTGCTTTAAGGTATTTTATGACTTATTGGACATTACCTTTCCAGTGTGTTAAGCTTATGAATGTGACTAAGGTGATGGGACCACTGATTTTCAATGCAAATTCTTACTTCTCAGTTTGTAGGCAAAATAACACCAAAAACGTGCGCTTTAAATTAGCCAAACGTATAAAATTAAGGTTTAAAAATATAATATAAATGTAATATAACCTAACCTAACCTAGAATAATCTCCCTTTGGAGAAAAAGGCCAAGAAATAACATTTGAAAAGTACAAACAACTTTCTTAATATTTTCCAACTTACAAAATCAAACCTAACGCAACATAATATAACATAGCATAACCTGTTTTTTTAAGAAAAACAAGTTCCAACTTCTTTTTATTCGTTTTTAGTTCATTTTTGGTACTTCTCAACTTAAAAAAAACCTTAACCAACATAACCTAACCAAACCTAACCAATTTGTATGCTTTGTGGATAAAAATATGTGTAAAGCTTGTCTAGTGAACACCTTAAAGCACAACACTACCGCTCTGTCCCATAGGCCCTAGGTTGATTTTGAAATAGGTAAAAGAGGTGGTGACATTAGAATCACATTGCAGTATTTTAACACGCGCCCTGGAGGGCCTCTGAGAATTACGCGCACTGGAGGGGGGGGGGCGGATTCCGCCCCCCCCTAAGATATCGGCTCCTAGTAAAGCTGGAAGAACGAAATTCGCAGGGGGATGGGCACGGTAGTGAACTCTATTGTGTGCAATTTTCGTGACCTTAGGTCGATATCTTCAAGGTCAAATGAGGTCAGATTGGCAAAATTTTCCGGTTTTGCGTGGCTTGGCTTGTCATCGTTATGGATCGCTGTGATTGTGTTTAAATGCTCAAAAATGGGCATGAATGATGTCTTGGACATTACTAATGATGCAATGCAGATGCTAGACCCAACATTTGACCTCAGGTCACCTATATAGCACCACTTTATCAGGTCAGTTACCTGTTCCAGTTACCGGAACCGGCCGCCCGCCCGACTGCTCCGTCGGGCAGCTCGGAGCAATCGGCTTCGTGAAGAAGGGAGTGAAGTACATGAATAAAGTATGGAAACGCAATGACAAACAGTACAAATGACAACCAGTAGTGCATTTATGGCAACATTCCAGTTGATCAAGTTTGGTTCCATTAACCTGTCATGAACTTGACCTGACTTCACCTTGGTGACCTAACATGACCTTGAAACTATACAGCATATCAATATGCATCAAACAAGTCGCTAGTGTTGCCTAGAACACTTCCCTTTTGTCAGTATACTGGAAGCGCATCAGCGCCGATTTTGGTGGTCTGGCGCTAAAACATTTTTTGACTTTAGCGGCCCCTAACTTGAAAAATTTTCGGCCGATTTCAATTTTTCTTGCTTTAAACGACGTGCCGTTCATTTCTAGGCAGGTACACAGAAAATTGCGTATATCGACCGGTAAAATCTGCAGTTATTTGCGAAAAACCGGAGGGGTGGGCGGATTTCGCCCCCCCCCTCCAGTGCGCGTGTTAACACAGCATATGGTGATTAACGACAGTGCATTTCCACCATAAGCATAACATGTTTTGGAGTTGGTCAAGATAGAATGTCCCAGATGCACACCTTTAGTACCAGGTACAGAGCATCCGCATCAGGTGTGCAAGACAGTAGTAAGAAGCAACACTGAATTTCTGAAGCATAATTTTGAACACGTTCCTTTATTGATCATCATATATTTTACAAACAGTTATTATGGTTAAAATGTAGTTTTCCAGTCAGGCAGGAATACAATTATATTTTTGCAGTGAGATGCATGTTTCATGCTCGAAATGGTAGACTGAAGCCTGTTCTTTACACCTTGATGCCCTCTGTGAATGCGGAATACAGAATAACTGCCAACAATTGATGGTAACATCCTGCTCAAGCACTGCAAAGCTTTGTTTATGTCACCCACATCACTTTGCATACCTTGGATTTGGCGCTAGAGGGACGAACGGATATGAAGGGGGCCCAACTACCCCATTTAAAAAAGTCCCCGGATTTCGACCACTTTTTCAAAGGGACCCATTTTTATTTTGATATAAAATAATTGGTGACCAACTTAACTGTCCTGTGGAGGGGGCCCAATCTATCGCTATCCGCCTTGCGCATTCAGCGCATTCGCCACACTTCGTGCGATTCTCCAGTTTCTGCCAGGCCTCCCACGTTTTGCTAATTGTTGTCACATGATAGTCTTGTGCCGTATTTCGCGTTTGGAATACTTCATATGGGGTTCGCTGGGAAAATTATATTACTTTAATTTGACGATTAGTTCCCTTCTTCTCACATGTTCTGGTGGCTAAGAAATCCGGAGACCCGCTGAACTTTGGTGCACCTAATCTCTTTTGTTAAATTTGATCCAAGATTGGCTACCGAACCGAGGCCCTAGCTAGGTGTTCCATTTTGGACACCGTTGCGTTTTCTTCGTGTAAGAATGTGTTTTAAGGCTTTAGCCAATTTTGCTAGGTGCCCGGCGCATTTTTGAGACCCAGGTTCATTTTTAGAGTCTCATTGATTTTTTGTGCACCGACGATATTTTTTTAGGAATCGACGCGTTTTCGAAGACCCCGATGTGGTTATTCAGTGCCCGGTCTTTGTGTTCCTTCTTTAAGACCATATCGCTTTTCGATGGTCCCAGCCTGTTTTTGAAACCCCCATGCGGTCCCATGGCCCCGGTGTGCTTTGAGAGCCGCGGTTGTTTTTGTTTGTTTGTTTTTTAGAGTTCCCGGTGTGTGTATTTAGAGCTGCAATGCATCTGTTAAGGGCCAGTCACTTTTTGCGAGACTCGGTACGCTTTGGAGGGCCTGGTGCATTTTCGGCCTCCCGCTATGCTCTTAGGGTCCCGCTGTGTATATTGGGGGCTCCTGATCGCACATTTGTGGGACCCCAGCACGATTTTATTGGCTCCGGTATAATTTCTCTAGGTCCAGGCTCGATTTTACGGGCCCAAGCGCGTGGTTTCCGGGGGCGGCCCAATATGATCTTTAGGGACCCTGGTGCGTTTGTTTGGGGACCCAGCGGGACTTTTAGGGAACCTGGCGCAATTTTTACTGAAGCCCGGCCCGATTCTTGGGGCCCCACAACCCCTCAGGTGGGGGGTGCAACTGTCCCCAATGCTCCCTTCGGTACGCCACTGTTCACATCGATGTACAGCAATGTGTTGGATGGTAGAAGTCTTCTGATGTGTAACATATATATTCTGGTTGCTCTGATAGGCTTCTTCTTCACTCCATCACTCTAAAATATAATCATATACCTAAGTCACTGTTGTATAAATAAAAGATATAAATACAAAAGATAAATGTAACTATGAGCCCGATAAATTCGGATACCCGCTGAGCTTTCATACACCTCATCTCTTTGGTTAAATGTGCTCCCAGATTAGCTACCGAACCGAGGCAATGACTTGGTGTTCTTTTTCGTACCCGTTGCGTTGTTTCTTTTCGTCTACAGGTGTGTTTTAGGACTCCAGCCCATTTTTGCCACTCCAACCCACTAGGCGATTTTTGGGGTTCGCAATGTGATTTTCAGGGGCCATGTGCGATTTCTGGGGGGACCAGCCGGATTTTTTAGGACGCCCGGCGCAATTTTACTGAACCCGGCGCAATTCTTAGGGGCCTATGACTATAGCCTGAGTTTAAATAAGACTGGCGTAGATATGCACTGACGAATTGGCGATTTTATGCACTGTATTATTTTGATGTTTTCACACCAGTCTTACCTAACATTGAGCTATGCAAGTGCATATTGTCATGGATGAATGCGCATGTGCGTGGCAGTAAGGACATGCTTCAAAGCCGATGTTGAGTGTTAATGTACATACTTGCTACCATATTGCTCTGTTCTTTTCAGAACTATGTCAGATGTTACATTTAAATGTGCCATGTGCAGGCATGGCTCAAACAATCTGAGATTATTTGCCAAACATTTGCGGCATCCGCACGAAGAGGACCCATATTTAAAAGTCGGATGTCATTCCTGCACTAAATTTTTCAACACATCCAGAAATTCGTAGCGTCACGTACAGGTACATGTTTCCCGGCAAGCAGACGCAGTTCATCGCTTATCGATCCGCTCTCCTCATTTGAATGTGGACGACCACTCAGCGCCTGTCAGTGACGTTGGGATCCCCAGCAACTCTGGCACGTCAGCAAGCACTTCAAACGACACTGTTACTAGGATTCCTGAGAGACACGTTGAATGCCAGTAAGATAAGCGCGAAGCATCCACGGCAGAGTGCATAATCGCAGTAGCCGCTTGGCGTCGGCAATTGTACTCCTGGGCATATCCATGTATATATTCAACATGAAAATGAAGTCCTGCATGAAGAACATCATGTAGTTCCTCACCACTAACATCCTCGACCCCGGTGCCGGTGGAGGCCAGGGCGGACCAAGAAACCATGAGAAGCATCCAGGATCTGTAGATCGGAGTGCCCTCAGTCTCGGTTGACATGCCGACGCCACGATCGGGATGTAACGTTCCCGTAACATTCTTCTAAAATGTTCAATATACTTTTTAACATTGCAAGCTGTCTTAAAGTTATCTGCAATGATCTTATTGCATTATTTGTACATCGTCCGAGTGCATCATGACACCTGCGCCTAGTATGCGCAATGTACCTACTAATCGCGCGGATGGAAGCGGGGTTGGAAAGTACTGGTAGAAGGCCGCGGTAGCAGTGTAGTTATTCAATGGAGAGTGCTCATGTACGTGCCCGTAGAAAATGAAAGCGACTGTTTAGACCGTTTTACAGGGTCATAATCCTCATTTAGGGGTGCCGGTAGTCCAGTGGTTAAACTGCAGGCGTACCAGGTTAGATAGTCTTCCTGTGGTAAGCATTACCAGAAGCCGTGGTAATTTGATGGTAAATGTTACCAGCTTACCAAAGTAAAGCACTAGTACTTGGATCGTTTTGATGACCCGGGGAGGGTGGTACCTCATGGTAAAAATTGACACTAACGCAAAAACGAGGTACCCCTGGTAAAATTTGTTATCAGTGTGGATGCATCTCATGGCTTCTTGGCCCGCTATGGCCTCCACCGGCAGGTCGAAGATGTTAGTGGTGAGGAACCACATGATGTTCTTCATGGAGGACTTGATTTTCATGTTGAATATATACATGGATATGCCCAGGAGTACAATTGCCGATGCCAAGCGGCTACTTTCGGCTAGCACAACTCTCGTCAATGGACAGCACGTAGCCACCAGTGTAGAGCTCCCGTATACACGGACCCCGGCGGGGCCACAGTCTTCTTCCCTGACAACGTCGCCGCTCTTCAAAAGCCTCAGAAGGCCAGTGGCTGCCTCGTCGTCTGACAGAACAAAAAACAAGCATTAAATATTGCAGCATATGAACGTATGGCAGTGTTAACTGTTTCGATTTCGCTTAAGCATTTCGATTCTACTTCTAAGTGGCTAAGTAAGAGTAAAGTGGTGTCGTGGGAATCTATGTCATATTGTGGTATGGCATTACAAATATGATAACATTGATGGGCTATAGATATTTCCCTAGGAATATTTTTGATGGATTTTCTGCTACAGACCACCGACACATACATATTAACATCGAAAACAGAAAAGATGTTATCCTCTAACTTATAGCGATCTGTCCTGCTTTCGTTGCTTACATGCGGTAATGGTTCGTGACCAAAATAAAATCATATAAAATGCACGCAACTATATTGAATTCATATCTGAAATGCATCACGGTTGCAAGATCAACAAACATTAACTGTATATCTCAATTCAAGTTTATCACGACTTGGGATGCTCGCACAGTTCGGGGCTAGGAAGCCAAACGATGCAATTATAATCTAGTATGAAATATTTTGGAAAAGGTAAGTTGCATAGAAACTATACGAACAAACATCAGGTCGATCATCATATAGCCTATAACATCAGGGCATCAGAACAATGACTGGCCTTGCCATTCCCACCTGACGCAACCAATGGACTGGCCATCTAACGTGAAGGACAGCTGTACTTTTACCAAGATCCAGAGTGATCGGGGGCATAATCTCGCTCCAGTTTGGCATATTGATACAATTTGTGATTAGAGTCAATGTCGTTCAAAAGCGAAAGTGAAGGTGATGTCTCCAAAGCGTCATCATCATTTGGTTTCTGACTATCTTTTGATACCTTCTAGCACTGTTTTTTTTCTTCTTTTTTTCTTTTTTTTCTAATGACGACCCCTGTTTCGTATGCAGCAGCCTATCCTATTTGGCTACACGCACTATTACAGGCTCGATTGATATTGGGCTTTCCCATCGCCAGCTATTCAAAAGTTAGGACAGCCAGCTTAGGAATACCTCAGGATGCCAATACATATATGTATTGGCATCAGACAAATGACATGTATGTCATTTGTCTGCTGTTCAATACAAATGGTTGCATCCTTTTTTTTTCTTTTTTTTTGCAGATAGGCCACCACCAGTTATTAGTAGAAGTAGCCCCAGGAGCACCTCAGCTAGGTAGCAAGCTAGTAACACCAAGGAGCTCCTGGGGCCACAAAGTGAGATGTGTTATGAGGGGGAAAATGGAGAAGTTGGATCATGTACATACACATGCACAAGCACACAAACCTGCATATACATACACATGAAACATGTACACCTACACATACTTCACATACATAGACACATATGCACTCGCATATCTATGCAAATAAACATACATACACATATACTAACATTCACATACATAAACATACACACACATGCACACCTTTTGTAGTGTGCAAATGATCAAGGGTAATTTTTGCTCACCAGTTAATTTGTGATATATGAGCTAATGAAATCAACTCTGATAACTTTTTTATATCTTGTTTCTTAATAGGCACATGATTGCAGGAAGGAAATTTTGTACCAATGATAGTATTCCAAGTTCTTGGTGCTATAAATGGTATGGAATGAAGTCTATAGGATTTCGATGAAAAAGGTACATGGAAATGATCAACATGCCTTAAATTACTTGGTGATGAGCATTGGAACATATTCATTATAGTGATTGGTAATGTTTGATTCAAAAATCTGTGAAGTAGTAATATGCTCTGTTCTTGCACAATATGAGGGAACTTCAGAATATTATATTTCACAAACAATTCATTTGTATGGTATGCATAGTGCTGTTTATCTATGATTCTTAAAGCCATTTTTGTATTTTAACAATTCTGTCTAATCGTGTTGGAAAATTGTTTCCCCATATTAAAGCACAATAATTTAAATACGGAAGAATCAAAGCATTATATAAGTATTTTAATTCACGACTTGTGACACGACACGAGAAGTATTTTGCTCTTCCCATTATTCCTAGATTTCTGCTAGTTTTTGCAGCAACATATGCTATGTGATACTTCCATGTTAATTTTTCATCAACTATTACACCAAGATATTTGATTTGCTGTTTCCTGTGAACCTTTTGAGAATGTATTGTTATGTTTAAGTCAGCACTAGGCATACTGGAATAAATTTGGTAATTTGTTTTCTTGACATTCAGTGATAATCGATTAGCTTGAAACCATTCAGTTATTCCTGTAACAATGGCATTGACTTTAATTTGTAATTCCTTTATATTTGTAGCTTTTATCATGACAGCAGCATCATCAGAGAATCTGGGCCGGGTGGCGGGCGCTTGGCAGCGACCCCCGGCCGCTCCACACAGTTTCATAGATTTATCCGGAGCAAGAGAGCATCGCTGTGCCATAGTGTGCTTACATAAATCCGAACACCTAACGGTGAACGTGTGACGCCGCCGAAAACTGTGAGTGTCTTAATCATCTGAAAACCGCTATATTAAGTTTGAATACTTCAACGGATACTGATGCTTGTAATGTGTGAGAGCGAGCCACATTATCTGAGAAAACCCTCTGAAGCGTGAGACAAGATTCGTAATTAAGCCAAGTTCCCGATTCAGTCATCGAAATTTCAACATCAATGCAAGTACATGAGAAAACAGCAAAACATACAGAACTATCGCCATGTACACCAGCCGCCGAACAGCCACCAGTCGGAAACGCGCAGGCACACCACCATCAATCGTTTCGCACCTCTCCACCCCCGTCAACCCCGCCACCTAGGACAGCCGCCGCAGATGTCTGGGTATCCGGAGGTCCGAACCGACCCCGGCCAGCCGAGCCCGGCCGCGGCCGGCGCTAAAGACAACATTGTCGAGCCTTCCCCTGGCCTGGTCCGACCCGCCGAATCGGTCCCGGTCGGACGTCGGCGACGGCTGAGGAGGCGAGGATGCCGGGGCGGACAACAGGTGAAGAGAAGAGTCAAGCAACGAGCAATAACATCAGCTCAAAGGAGTGCTGCTTTGGACTACTCCCGGCACTGGGGAAGCCCCCCATCGTGTAGAGTGCCGCCCAACTCCCTCAGCTGTACAAAGCACAGCGAGTGCAATGCCACCTCCACGGCGAACATTCAGCCGGTGTCTCCTGCAGCCTCCGCGATTGACGCTCCTTCAAACGCAGAACGTCGGTAAAGTCCAGCAACAGAGACGTTGTCGACGACTCAAAATCGGCCACGGGAATGTCAGCTCGCTGACCAAACACCTAGACGACATCAACCAACTGTTATCGACTGAGCAATTTGACATATTCTGTGCCACCGAGACACTGCTCTCCGTAGATATGGACGACAGCACCCTCATCTTACCTGGTTTCAACATCAGGCGGAGGGAAGTGTCGCACGGGCGTGGAGTCGCTATTATCTCCCGTAATCGCCTCACTGTCGAGCCACTGTGGGTGCCTACACCGAACTCATATCTAGAGTCACTGTGGATCACTGTGACTGATCTAACAACAGTTGTCATTGGAGCTGTCTACCGTTCCCCAAATAGTGCAGTGACACCGGCCAATGAGGAGCTACATTGTTCGGGGTTTTTCGTTCCAAACAATCATCTCGGCACTGCACGTCTGTATTTCTCCGCTTCGAGTCGACAACTGCCGCGATGTGCTGGCTGGGAAGCGGGCGCGCCCTCCCCCAAGCATCACATATCACATTTCCTGCTCGACTGTGTCTGGTGTCGACTGTCGGGGGGCGAGAGCGTGAGACGCTGACACGACACATAAATCACGCGAGCAGCGATGCACAATTCTGAAACCAATGTCAGTTTGTTCGGAACACAGCCGCCCCATAAATAATCCAGGACTCCGGATTAATTATAAACGAATGGAGAGACGTACTGATTCACACCATATGCTACATTTCGCAGCAACTCACAAGCTATCGTGTCTCCAGGGGCGCCCCTAATCTACAGAGAAGGGTTGCCGGTCTGATGAGCTGGTTTGGCGCATACAGAGCGTGCAGTCTAAATACTAATTGGTCCAGTCCAATCTGCGCGAGCACATACACGCACACACTTCCGCACTTGTATATGTAAGGTGTGTGTGCTGCCGTTTCGGGCCGGAGCACAATGAAAACGAAACCACCGCCGATTCACACACCAGTACGCGATTTGCCTAGTCACGCCTCAGGCGTTCGCCTCTAGCAGGCAGAGACGAGACGTTGGTCGCGTATACACCCCACTAGCTGTCTTCACCTCGGCAGCACGCACCCTGCCGTCATCCCCGGGGATCGGACGAACCACTCTGGCCAGCGGCCAGTGTCCACGCAGCACACCCTCCTCTGCGATCAGCACTAGGTCACCCACGCTCAGGTTCACCGTCTCCTGATGCCATTTTTTTCGCACTGTGAGTCCCGGAAAGTACTCACGACGCCACCTTCGCCAGAAGTGGTCGACGAGGCGCTGCGCGTGGCGCCAGCGTCTCCGTGAGCCGATGTCGGCGTCGTCGAAAATGCCCGGGGTCAGGATCGGACAGGCATGTCCGACCAGGAAGTGGTTCGGAGTCAGCGCTTGCAGGTCCTTTGGATCAGAACTGACATGGGTCAGGGGCCGACTGTTCAGGAGTCCCTCCACCTCTGTCATAACCGTTTGGAGAGACTCGTCGTCCACAGAGCGGTGGCCGATGATGGCTTGCAGGGCACGTTTTGTGGACCGCACGAGCCTTTCCCAGACGCCACCGAAATGAGGTGATGCCGGTGGGTTGAATCGCCAGTCGATGTCTTCTTGTGTCAGAGCGTCCGATATTTGAGCTTGGTTCAGCTCGCGTAGATACTTACGCAGCTCCCTTTCGCCGGCCTTCAGATTGGTTCCGTTGTCGCTGTAGACAACGTCAGGTCTGCCGCGTCTGGCAATCATGCGCCTCAGCGCCATAATGAAACTGTCCGTGTCGAGGCTCTGGGCGATCTCGATGTGGACAGCGCGCGTGACGAGACATGTGAAGAGACAGCCGTACCGTTTTTCCGTTTTGCGCTTCTGCTTCACTGACAGCGGTCCCAGATAGTCTAGTCCCACGGCGGAAAACGGTCGTCCACCTGGGATGACTCGGGCGGCCGGCAGATTGGCCATCAGCGGCGGTCTGGGCGTGGCCCGTCTCCGCCGGCATAGTGGACACGACCCGGTCCACCTTTTGACGGCCGCCCTGCCGTGCAAAATCCAGTACCGTTGCCGGAGTGAGCACAGGACGTGATCGTTTCCGCTGTGTGCGAGTCGTTTATGTTTGTCTGTCACGATGAGGCGCGTGATATCATGTCCAGACGGCAGCAGTATTTGGTGTCGACTCTCGTAGCCCAGCTGCGCCCGCTCTAGTCGTCCGCCGACACGGAGCAATCCGTCTCCGTCCAGTCACGGGCTGAGGGACAGGAGCCGACTGCGGCACGGCAGGGACACCTTCTTCCTCAGTGCGTCCAGCTCCGCCGAGAATTCTTCACTCTGCGCACTCTTGATCCATGCTTCCTCGGCTGCCTGCAACTCTTTCACCGTAAGTGTGCCATGGGCTCTGTCAGTTGACGTGGTGCGACAATTGCCTGCGAACCGACGGGTCCACGCTGTCACTCTGAGGAGTTTGATCAGCGACGAGTACTTGGCTGGCTTGATGATAGCCTGCAGCTGTTGACTCACGGATCCGACCGTCGTCAACGTGACCTGTTTTTCCTCAGAATGCCCCGAGGTCTGACTTTCGGTCGTAGGTTCAGACGGCCACTCTTCACTCGGACGCCGGAGGAATTCTGGCCCTCGCAACCACGTGCAGTCTTCATCACAGAGCTCCACCGCGCTGCATCCCCTCGAGACAATGTCTGCAGGATTCAGTGATCCCGGACAGTGCCGCCAACTGCTGCTGTCAGACGAGTCTTGGATCTCGGCCGCTCGGTTCGCCACGAACGTGTGGAACCGCCTGCTCTGACTCTTTATCCACTGAAGTACTGTGAGCGAGTCCGACCAGAAATGAGTGGAGTCGATTGTGACGTCGTGCTCCTGCTTGATAATCTCGCCCAGCCGGACCGCCATAACGGCGGCTTGCAGCTCCAGGCGGGGGACGGTCATCTGTCGGGCGGGTGCGACCCTGGCCTTGGCAGTGACGAATGCGCACCAGATGTGTCCTCCCTCTGCCTTCAGCCGAAAGTAGGCTACCGCCCCGAAACCCAGTAACGAGGCGTCGCAGAATACATGTAGCTCACAGCTGACAGGCTGGGCCGACCCTGGGCGGTAGCAGCGAGGCATGGCGAAAGTCGCTAGGTCGTCAACCTCGTCCAACCATTGATGCCAGTTTGCCACGATATCCTCTTCGTCGATTTTATGATCCCATTCATATCCACGTGCCCAAATCTCTTGGAGAATGATCTTAGCTCGCACGATGAACGGTGCAAGCATTCCGAGCGGATCGAACACTGACGATACCTGGCTCAGGAATCCCCTCTTTGTGCATGGTTTGTCTGTTTTCGTGATTTTGAATATGAATTTGTCGTCGCGGAAATCCCAGTGAACGCCCAGTGCTCTTTCCACTGGTTTGTCGTCCAGGTCGAGGTCTTGTGTCCCGGAAGCATTTTCGGTCTGTTTGTGCGGTGTCACCCACTTGGTTAGGTTAAATCCGCCTCTCTCCAGCAGCGCCGTGAGTGAATTTTGCATCTCATCAGCTTCCTCCGCAGATTCCAGCGAGTCCAAATAGTCGTCCACATAGAAGCGGCTATGCACGGCCTTAGCAGCCTCTGGGAAGTCAAGAATGTGATCTCTGGCGCACCTTTGGAGTGCATAGTTCACGGAACACGAAGACGAAGCAGCTCCAAAGACATGCACTTGCATTTGGTACGTGTCAGGGTTCTTATCGCGATCTTCACCACGCCACAGGAAGCTTAACGCCGGCTGATCGGCTTCCGCGACCCGCACTTGGTGGTACATAGCTTGGATGTCTGCAGCTATAGGGTACGGTCTCTGACGAAACCGCAGGACACCGATCAGGCTGTTGGCCAGGTCCGGACCCGTCATCAGCTCGTCGTTCAGAGACGTTCCACCAAACAGGGCGGCAGCATCGAAAACTACCCGCACCTTGCCTGGCTTCTTCGGACTGATGACGCCATGGTGTGGCAGATACCACCGTTTCCCATTATCTTCTTGGTCGCATGGCGGCACCTGTTTGGCATAGCCGTCACGTATGTAGCTCTCTATGGTGTCCGTGTAGGCGCGCGCTAGTCCGTGATCTCGATCCAGCTTCAGTTCCGTATGCCGCAGACGGGTCAAAGCGGCGGCCCGGTTGTTGGGGAGCTTCGGGTCGGGGCGTTTCCACAGGAGGCCTGTCTCGTATCGGCCGTCCCTCACCAGTATTGTTGCATCCAGAATCGCTAGTGCATGGGCGTCCTCTCTGGACCTTCTTGTCGGCCCCGTGTACTTCGTACCAAACGATTCGGTCGTCCAGAACTCTTTCACCTGCTCCTGTAGGCAGCTGTCCCCGGTGGGCCCGCTGATGTGATTGACACATAGGGACGCTCCGTCCGTCGCCGCTCGGTACACGCCCGACAGCTGGCCAGTCACGACCCAGCCGAGCTGCGTGCGCACCGCATAGGGGCTGCCGGCGGGACCTCTCCGTACCTCTGTCGGCACGATAAGATCCACGACGTCAGCGCCCAACAGTACGCTGACATTTTCTGAGCTGTTTTTCAGCAGGTCCAGGTCCGCCAGATGCGACCACTTCATCTTTTCGGCCGGCCAGTTTACGCCCTGTCCGGAGACATTCAGCACTGGCGTTGTCTGAGCGCCGGTAACAGTGAACTTTTCTCTTGACGTCAGTGAACTGACGTCGAATCTGACACGGCGCGACGGTCTGGCCTCCGTGCGGTCGACAGTTGTGATGTGGAGCGGCTCACTCGGACCGGGGAGGCCCAGCTTCTGTGACAACTCCTCTGTGATCAATGATATTTGGCTTCCCATGTCCAATAGCGCATTTACGGTCTTCTTCCCACTCGGTCCCTCCACTGATATGGGTATCACCTGTAATAACACTCGAGCCTGGGGCTGGCGCTGCACAGATGCTACCCCCACATGCTGCGTGTAATTATCACCGCTGTTTCCCTCAGCATCGGCTGCGGCCCTGTACTGTGACAGTGGTTTGGCACCGTGGATCAGGGCGTGGTGACTGCTGATACAGCCATCCACTTGGCACCGTTGAGTTTTTGTGCAATTCCTGCCGATGTGTCCCGGTATTAGGCAGCGGACACACAATCCGCTGTACATCACGGTTAGCATCCGCTCATCGACCGACAGACTGGCGAATTTCTCACAGTTTTCTAGTGGGTGTTTGCTGCCGCAATAAACGCACGGCCCACGCGCGGCCTCGTCTGTCCGGACGACGGCGGCAGTAGCGGTCCAGACACCAGCTGGCTTGGGTGGTTTATTGAAGGGACCGGCGGTCTCGCGTCGCCGAGGGTCTCGTCTGGGCTCCGCCGTCGGCCGGTTCGGCGTCCCACTGCCGGCGTCGGCGACGGCGCGGGCCGCGGCCACCTGCTGCTTCAGCCAGGCGTCAAGGTCGGTCATGGTCGGCTGTCTGATCTGGTGAATGGTGACGTACTCGCCCCATTTCCACGCGATTGGCAGTGGAAGCTTGGCCACAATGGCTGTCACATTAGTAGTGGCGGCGAGATCAGCGTCGTACCGCTGTGACCTCAATACATTCACTGCTGCGTGCAATGTGTGAGACAACTCGGTCAGCGAGCGGATGTCATTTCCTCGCACGGGCGGTAGCTCTTTTACGCTTGACAAGCTAGCGCGGACCACCGTTGCAGGATCACCGAACTGTTCTTGTAGCTCGCGTAGGGCCACTCCATAAAGTTCGCCATCGCCTAACAGTCCACTCACCGCGCGAGCTGCCTCTCCCTGCAAACTAGCCTGCAGGTAGGTCAGCCGCTCCGCGTTGGTTAACTCCTGTCGATCATGCACCAGCGATTTGAAAAGTGACATCCATCTGATCCATTTGAGAGGGTCACCATCGAAGTTTTCCAGCTTGAGTTTCGGCAGTGGACAGGATGCCGGTGACGGTGCACTATTTTGGTACGGCCACCGATCTGTCACGTGTACCTGGTCCAGGTGATCGATCCACGATCCTGGATGGCGGACCGGCGACCTCGGGCTGCTGGGAAGGCGGCCCTGAGCGGACTGGCTTACCCATCGTTCGGTACAGTCAGACGGAACAGCCACTGGCAGCCGGGCTGGCGTGTCAGAGCTGACTGGTCTGGGCTGGTGTGGGTCTGCTGTCGGCTGCTGGCCGGCGGTGGGCGGCTGCACACTTCGCCCACCGGCCGTGGAGTCGCGCTGTGACACAGGATTGGCGCCGTCACTGGCTTCTCCATACTCTAGTTCTGCATCGAACTGTGCCTGCAGTTCGCACTTCTCTAGCTGGGCTTCGGCCTCCGCTATCTTGTGCCGCCTCTCCAGCTCATGTTTCTGTCGCTCCAGGTCTTGTCTTTCTCGATCCCGGTCACAGGATTGTTGCGTCTGCATTAGCAGCAGGCGGGCCATGCCGGCTCTCTGTTTGCTCGCCTCGCTCTTTGCAGAGCCGGAGGCAACGCTCCTCGTTCTCAGAGATCGCTCACTCATAGCTTTCAGTTCACGTTCACTCGGCTTCACGTTATCCGGACTTAAATCCACAGTTCACTGTACACATTTAAATCCGGCCCGGAGGACCATTTTGTTCAGGGTTTTTCGTTCCAAACAATCATCTCGGCACTGCACGTCTGTATTTCTCCGCTTCGAGTCGACAACTGCCGCGATGTGCTGGCTGGGAAGCGGGCGCGCCCTCCCCCAAGCATCACATATCACATTTCCTGCTCGACTGTGTCTGGTGTCGACTGTCGGGGGGCGAGAGCGTGAGACGCTGACACGACACATAAATCACGCGAGCAGCGATGCACAATTCTGAAACCAATGTCAGTTTGTTCGGAACATACATGATCAGCTGGCATACGTCTTAAGCCTTGGCAAGCCCATCTTTCTTCTCGGTGACACCAACTTTGACGTGCTGCAGCCCGACAAACCAGGTGTGCGGGCTTATCTGCGTACGCTTTGCGATATGTCCCTCAGCCAGCTGATAACCAACGTCACACACCCACCACGGCGAGAAGGAGACAGCCCGAGTCTCCTCGATCATCTCATTACAAATCGATCTGACTTGACCACAGAAGTTCGAGTCATTCACACTGATTTCAGCGACCACGACGTCATTGCTGCATCTATCACAATTGACAGTCGTCGCCCTCAGCCCACCGTCATTACCATCCGATCGACAAGACGCTTAGATCAAAATGTTTTGTGCCTAGATCTGCTGTTGGTCGACTGGTCCGCCGTTTATCAAGCGACCACCACCTCGGACAAATGGGACGCATGGATGGCTGCATGGCAGCCAATAATCGACCATCACATGCCCCTTCGTCAAATCAAGCTGAAGCACCGGTCGCCGCCTTGGTTGCAGCATGATGACGTTCATACAGCAAGGGCAGCACTGAAACAGGCGCGCGAGCACAGAGGTGCAGCACGAAGCGAAGAAGCCCAGCGGAATTACCGTGAGCACAAGGGCGCACTCCGAACGGCTCAACATCACGCATGCGCAGAATACTTTCATACTGCTGGATCCCGCACACCGTGGAAGAACTCATTATTTCCTCCAGCAAGTCAACGATAGAAGAGCCTGGCACAACCATTCAACCGCCTGATTGGCATGAACGGCTCAACCGGCATTTTACCGGCGTCGGTGCCGCGGTAGCTGCTGATTTAGCGATGGCGCCGCCCGGAGAGCCCCTCTGGCCAAGACCCCCACGTGTCTGTAGCGGCGCATTCACACCGTATCCTGTGACGATGCCAGAGCTGTCAAAAGGGTTGCAGCGCATGGGTGGCTCACGAGCGTCCGGAGCTGATGGCATCACCATCCAGATGCTCAAGATGCCGGGGCGATGACGTTTAGCGTGGTGGGTCCGCATCTGTTAAACATTATCAACTCATGCATCACAAGCTGTGAACTGCCACCGTCATGGAAAACGGCGATGGTAACATCCCTGCACAAAAGTGGTAACGCAAACGACCCAAACAACTACAGGCCAATATCGATATTGCCAGTGGTCGAAAAACTCTGCGAGCGTGTCGTGTGTACACAACTGATAGACTATCTGACTAGTCATCATCTACTGTGCCCAGAACAGTACGGTTTCCGGCCCGGCCTGTCTACCGAGATGGCTCTGCTAGACACGGTCATCCACGCTACCCTCAAAATCGACCAAGGCGAGATCACTCCACTGGTTACAGCTGACACCTCAAAGGCGTTCGACAGCGTGGAGCATAGTCGCCTCATGGACAAGCTCGGATGGTACGGCGTCAACTCCGAATGGTTCCGAGCGTGGCTTGAGGGCCGTTCGCAAACAGTGAAGGGTTCTAGCCCTTTGTCGGTAACACATGATGTGGTGCAGGGCTCGATCCTGGGCCCGGTTATGTTCCTAATATTCTCCAATGACCTCCCACAACATATCCCACACGGCAAGATTGTTATGTATGCCGATGATGTCCAGTTCCTCGACTCCGGGAAGCGAAACGAAATCACAGCCATTAGCCAACGATTGAATGAATCACTGTCAGTCGCCTTTAACTGGTTCATCCAGAATCGACTAAAAGTAAATCCCTCCAAAACTGAGATGGTTGTTCTCCAATCTTCTAGACATAAACCTGTGAAATTATCTGTTCGTCTGGGCCAGTTAGAAATAGTACCCACGAAGTCTGTGAAATTACTTGGCGTGAAAATTGACTCACACCTGTCCTGGGATGTGCATGTATCTACTGTTGTGCGTCTGTGTAACTGCATACTCATTGGACTCGCTAGACTGCGTCATAAGTTTTCTCACATTACGAGACGGGTGCTAATTGAGGCACTCGTATTCCCCCACATAAGATACTGTGGGTCTGTCTGGGGAAGCTGTAGCAGAGCCCAGAAACGACGCATTCAAAAATGCATCAACTTTGGTGCAAGGATTGTCGCCGGCTTGCACTACCGGGATCATGTGTCGCCCACGTTGAAAGAACTAGGATGGCTCAAATTCGAGGATTTCATATCTGAGGCAGATGCTCACTCAGTTTTCAAAATTAGGAACGAGTTCACTGGCCAGCTAAACTGTCGCTCAACTGTGTCGCAACGGAGCACCAGGGCCACGGCTAACGGTGATCTCCAGGTACCACGATGCCGCACAGAATTCGCGCGCCGCTCCTTCATACCGAGAGCTTGCCGGACGTGGAACAATCTGCCTCCAGATGTGAGGAACTCAGGTGGCTACAATGTTTTCAAACGGAGACTTTCGGCCATGCTGCGCATGTCCGGGCTCTAACCTCCGGCCTCCGGAACATCGCTTACATCAGCACTGTGATGCCACTCGTTGTTATCGTGTATGCTCGTGATGATGGTTTGTGCTGCACATTAGTGCACTTCTGTGACGGAAACTGAAAAACCCTGCTCGGGAGGTTCCGAAATACATTACATCAGCAAATAAGTAGAATGTTCCATCTAAAGAATTACCCACATCAATAATGTATATAAGGAAGAGTAATGGACCAAGTATGGAGCCCTGTGGAACTCCCATTGTGATGCACTCTGCGTCAGAGATTATATCATTGATTTTCGTTTGCTGATAACGATCTTTTAAATATGAATGTAATATCATGAGTAGAGTTCCTGAGATTCCAATATGTTGGATTTTTTGTAGAATGTCCATGCTCACAGTATCAAAGGCTTTTTTTCAAGTCAATATGGAGACCACAAGTAAGTTCTTTATTTTCTAAAGATTTTGTAATTTCATCATAAATGTGAGCAATTGGCATGTTGGAGCTATGCTATTTTCTAAATCCAAATTGGAGTGTACTGAGTATACGATTTAGTTCCAGATAAGACATGAGATAAGAATATACCATCTTTTCAAGGATTTTTGAAAATACTGGTAGCATAGAAATTGGCCTATAATTTGTGATTTTGTTCAGTTTTCCTGCCTTAAATATTGGGATAATTATGGCTTGTTTTAGTTGCTTAGGAAAAACTCCACTTCTCAGGCAGAGGTTAAAGAAGTGGGTGATTTGCTTCAGGATAATTTTGTAAGTCAGTAAGAGAGTTTTTGTACTGATGCCATCAGCCCCTCCTCCAACAGAGTTCAGTGACTTTATAATTATTTCAACTTGGATTTCATTAGTGTACATGTCTTGATCCCAATTAGCATAGTCATGGCCTGCAATGTATTCAGTCGGATCTTTGTTAGAAGCAGTAGTCTTCTTTTCTAATTTGCTGCTAATGGTTGAAAATAAATTATTGAAGGCATTAGGAATTTGTTCTGTTTGATATTCATTATCTTCTTCATCTAACATGGATTCTGGGATTTTTTGTTTTGTTTTGTGTTTATTTATCAGCTCATGTAATATTTGCCAAGTTTTCTTTCCATTTGATTTACTACAGTGAAGGGCATTTGAATAGTGTAGCTTCTTTGCTTCTCTGATTATCTTGATGAGGATGTTCCTGAATTGTTTGTATTGAACTTCATTGTGTGGATTTGGATTTTTAATAACTTCTTATATAGTCTGTTTTTTCGATTTATGGAACATAATATTCCAGAGCTAATCCAGGCTTTCATGGGGGTTTCCTCCTGCTTGGGATAATTTTATTTGTAATAATCTGCATGCCATCACTATATGCTGAGAGCAAATCACTGCATGCTGTTTGGATCATTGTGTTGATGGAAATTATTAAATCTTGATGCTAAATATTCATTTAAAAGATGAATTTGATTGTAATCAAGTATTTCTTTTGGATAATTTGACTTCTTTTGTTTTACCTGGGCAGTTAATGTTACAAACACTGAAAAATGATCCGAAAGGTCTTCTATCAGTATACCTGATGAGGAAATGCATGAAAAATCATTTATGAAGATATTGTCCAATAAAGAACTAGTAGTATTTTGTACCCAGTAGCATTTGTGATTGAGGGCAGAAAACTATATGACAATAGTTGGTTTGAGAATCTCTCCACATTTCTGTCATTTTGTATATTTAGAAGATTGTAGTTGGAATCTCCTGTTGTAATTGCAAGCTTCCTCTCATTCTCTATCATTTGTAGCATTTTTTTAGTGCTTTCTATAAAATTATTGTGGGGGAAGGTTGGGGGACGATAAATCTGGCAATAATTACTGATCTAGCACTATTTTGAGACTCAAGTTTGATTTCAACAGCAGCAGCTTCCTCAAGTTGATCTACAATATCTTTTCTTTCTCCTGATTCCAAACTATTGTGAATGTAAATTGCAGACCCCCCTCCTTCTCCCTGCATTCGACTTGCTGCATACATTTTGTAATTGCTTATTTTGTAGAACTTTTCTGTATCTTTGCTAAGCCATGTTTCTGATAAACATACAGCTGACCAGTTGATTCCTGTTGTAGCTAGGAAGTTTTCCAAGTCATCAAATTTGTTCTTGACAGACCTAACATTTAAATGTATTATGGAAAACCTCCTGTGCACATCTGCTCTAAGTTTGCTTGGAAGTACATAATCACATTGTCTTAGGGTGTTTTCACATTCAGAAAATTCATCTCCCAGTCCCTGTTTTAAATAGTTGAGAAAACTGGCCTGCCCTTGATATATGTCTCCGGTCGCTGTAATATTTCTTAAATGCCTACCTTACCTTGACTAGTTTTCTGTTTAACCTAAATAAACTAGTTCCGATACCAGTATATTTTTGTCACCTTTTTCTGATTGGGACCCAGAATGGGGTGTCACAAGAGAAAAAGAAAAGAAAGAAAGAAAAATATATGTAAATCAATGTGTTTTTGCAGTTTATACATTTGTATTTAGGTATTAATTTAATTTCAGTTGCGTACCGAGTCACATGTGTTTTCACAGTGTATTTTTTTCAAACATTTAAACATTCAACAAACATTTATTTCCCTTTCGTCGCCATCTGGTTCAGCATAGAGGGTGGCTTGTAAATAAAAAGCATCTAAATAAAATGGGTAATGGATATGCTTTTTAATATAGCTATTTGGAAGTGATTTGAAAAGCAAAATGAAGTGCCGTTATTTCATACATTTTTCTGGAGTTATCGGATTGCAATGCTGAGTAATTTTGTGGGGTTATCTGATTTCCAAGCTGAATAATCTAATATATCTTGCAGTTTTACGCATGGTTGTTACACATGCGCAATATTTGTACGCGAAAAGGAGTTTCATTGATGGAGTGTTCCAAGGTCTTATGCAGGAGCGCCGTTTATACTCATTCATAGCCGTGATTGATTGGCTGAATAGTAAATTAGGCAGTTCCTAGGTATTGATACTAAATGTCCTGTTTAATTGTATGGTATCTAAAAATGATTTCATGAATGATTTCCCACCTAGGTAGGTAGATGGGCAAGTTCCGCAACTTCCGCAACTCTTCCGCAACTCTCCTTCCAAACGTTTTCATTTCCTTAACGATGGCCATGCAAACATTCTTGGCACCCCTCGCGCACGCAGACCGATTATGAAATCTGCCGTGAATGTCTCGCGCTCGTCTCCCTGACATTCAGCGTGTTTCTCAGGAATCCGAGTAACAGTATCGCTTGAAGTGCTTGCTGAAGTGCCTGAGCTGCTGGGGACCCCAACGTCACCGACAGACGCTGAGTCGTCGTCCATATTCAAATGCGGAGAGCTGATCAATAAGCGATGAACTGCATCTGCTTGCCGGGAAACATGTGCCTGTACGTGACGCTGCCAACTTCTGGATGTGGTGAAGTATTTAGTGCAGAAATGACACCCGACATTGCAATATGGATCCCTTCGTGCCGATGCCGCAAATGTTTGGCACATAATCTCAGGTCGCTGGAGCCATGCTTGCACATGGCACACTTAAACGTAACATCTGACATAGTTGTAAAAAGAACAGAAAAATATGGTAGCAAGTGTGTACAATAACACTCAACATCGGCTTTGAAGCAGGTCCTTACTGCCACGCACGTGCGCATTCATCTATGACCATATGCACTTGCACAGCTCAATGTTGGGTAAGACTGGTGTGAAAAGATCAAAATAATACAGTGCATAAATTCGCCAACTCGTCAGTGCTATTTACGCCAGTCTTATTTAAACTCAGGCCATAGTCATAGTCATAGGTCTCCAATAATCGCGCCGGGTTCAGTTAAACTGCGCCGGGCCTCCTAAAAAAAACGCTGCCCCCCCCCCCCCCAGAAATCGCACCGGGACCCTGAAAATCACATTGAGAACCCCAAAAATCGCCTAGGGGGCAAAAAGTGGCAAAAATGAGCTGGAACCCTAAGACACACCCGCAGACGAAAAGAAACGCAACGGGTCCGAAAAAAGAACACCGAGCCGTTGCCTCGGTTCAGTATGCCAATCTGGGAGCACATTTAACCAAAGAGATGAGGTGCATCAAAGCTCAGCGGGTATCCGAATTTATCGGGCTCATAGTTGCATTTATCTTTTGTCTTTATATCTCTTATTTATACCACCGGGAGTTGGGTATATGAATATGTTTTTAGAGTGGTGGAGTGAAGAAGAAGCCTATTACGCCCCATCAGAGCAACCAGATAAAATGTATTACACATCAGAAGACTTCTACCGTCCAACAGATTGCCGTACAGCGATGTGAGCAGTGGCGTACCGAAGGGGGCATTGGAGACGGTTGCCCCCCCCTGAGAAGTTGTGGGTCCAGTACAAATTGTGACAGGTTCTCTAAAAAAAATCATGCTGGGGCCCCAAACAGCCGCATCACGGACCCTAAAGGTCATATCGGGGCCACAAAGCGTCCCCCCGAAACCACGCGCCTGGGCCCGAAAAACATCGAGCCGGGACCCCGAGAAATTATACCGGAGCTCCCAAAATCGTGCTGGGGTCCCACAAATGGGTGATCAGGAGCCCCTAGTATTCACAGCGGGACCCAAAGAGCACAACGGTAGGCCGAAAATGTGCCAGGCCCTTCAAAGCGTACCGAGTCTCGCAAAAAGTGGTTGGGCCTTAAAAGAGAAGTTGCAGCTCTAAATACACACCCAGGGAGCTCTAGAAAGAACAACGAAGGCCCTCAAAGCACACCGGGGCCATGGGATCGCATGGGGTCTCAAAAACAGGCTGGGACCTTTCAAAGGCGACATGGTCCTAATGAAGGAACAAAAAGACCGGGCACTAAATAAACACATGGTTTTCGAAAACGCGCCGATTCCTACAAAATATCGCCGATGCACAAAGAAACAACAAAACTCTAAAAAAAGAACCTGGGTCTCAAAAATGTGCCGGGCCCCTAGCAAAAATTGGCAGAAGCCTTAAGACACATTTGTACACGGAGAAAACGCAACGGTGTCCAAAATGGAACACCTAGCTAGGGCCTCAGTTCGGTAGCCAATCTGGGGGCAAATTTAACAAAAGATATGAGGTGCATCAAAGCTCAGTGGGTCTCCGGATTTCTTAGCCACCAGAAAATGTGGGAAAAGAGACCTAATCATTGAATTGAGTTCATCGAATTTTCCCAGCGAACCCCCATGTGAAGTATTCCACACGTGAAATACGGCACAAGCTAATTGTTGTCATGCGACAACAATTAGCAAAACGTGGGAGGCCTGGCAGAAACTGGAGAATCGCACGAAGTGTGGCGAATGTGCTGAATGCGCAAGGCGGATAGCGGTAGATTGGGCCCCCTCCACAGGACAATTAATTTGGTCACCAATTATTTTCTATCAAAATCAAAATTGGTCCCTTTGAAAAAGTGGTCGAAATCCGGGGACTTTTTTAAATGGGGTAGTTGGGCCCCCTCCATATCCGCTCGTCCCCCTAGCGCCATATCCAAGGTACGCCACGTGATATGGGTGACATAAACAAAGCTTTACAATGCTTGAGCAGGATGTTACCATCAATTTTTGTCAGTTATTCTGTGTTCCGCAATCACAGAGGGCATCAAGGTGTAAAGAACAAGCTTCTGCCTTCCATTTCGAGCATGAAACATGCATCTCACTGCAAAAAATATAATTGTATTACTGCCTGACTGGAAAACTACATTTTAACCATAATAACTGTTTGTAAAATATATGATGATCAATAAAGGAATGTGTTCAAAATTATGCTTCAAAAATTCAGTGTTACTTCTTACTACGGTCTTGCACACCTGATGTCGATGCTCTGTACCTGGTACTAAATGTATGCAACTTGGCTTCTTTTGCATCTGAAGAACCTCAAGAAATGCACCTGGGAAAGATGGCGCATGTGGACGACCCACATTCAATCCTGACCAACTCCAAAAATTGTTAGCATGCTTATGGTGGAAATGCACTGTCGTTAATCACCATATGTTGTGTTAAATACTATAATATGATCCTAATGCCACCAAACATTTTTTTACCTATTTCAAAATCAACCTAGAGCCTAGGGGGACAGAGCGGTACTATTGTGCTTTAAGGTGTTCACTAGACAAGCTTTACACATATTTTGCCCCCACAAAGCAAACAAATTGGTTAGGTTTGGTTAGGTTCGTTAAGTTTTTTTTCAAGTTGAGAAAAAATAAATAAATAAAAAGAAGTTGGAACTTGTTTTTCTTCAAAAGCAGGTTAGGTTAGGTTATATTAGGTTATGTTAGGCTTCGTTTTGTAAGTTGGAAAATATTAAGAAAATTGTATGACATTTTTCAAACTTTATTTCTTGGCCTTTTTTCCCCCAAAGGGAGTTTAGGCTAGGATAGGTTAGGTTAAGTCACATTTTGATTATATTATTTAGACCTTAATTTGTATGCGGTTACCTAAACATAATATAACTTTCCATGCAAGAAAACAATTTTTTAATGGACAATCTTCAAACAATTTTATTTTGCCAAAAAAAACAACTTAAAAACATGAGCGAACCTAACCATAACTAGCCTGATCTGTTGCTGAATAAAATAAAAATTGACCTTTCCAAAATAAAAATATGTTGAAAATTCTGCAGCCACTACATGCAATAACAAGTTTTAGTATGCATTCCTGGACCTTGCAGTTGTGGATATGGGCCACTGGCACTTCAAAACGTGGCACTGCCGCTCTCACGGTGGCGCCAGGGGCAAACGTTTGGGGGACAGCCTGGCTTTTAATGCGTTTCTTTTCATGCGATGTCCATATACATATAATGTTGCATGCCATAAAACTTCTGGCAGCCCCTTCCTCAAGCTGCCCCTATTGGTCCCGCTGGAGCCGCGCATGCATATCTCTACATTTTCTGGCGGTAACTACCGGAGAAGGCGATCACTTAAACGTAGCAAAATTTCCTGCCATCACTCAACGTAAAGTATTTAGAATCCGAAGACATCAGGTATCCACTGTAGTCAAGCACTGTCACGCAAAAGGTGACTACATAGTTGGGCGGCACTGAGCCATCCTATCTTACCTTTCTCATTGGACGCCGTCCTTACACCTCACTCCGACGCTTTAACCATCCGAATTCAAGATGGCGTTCTGTCGGCGTCCCTGTGACCAGGGTAAGTCATAAAAGTCATCAAGTGTTTAGACTTAATAAGGCCTAGAACGAAGGCCCAGAACCGGAGACGGAGGCGGAGTATGCACATGCATTAGGAACACAACCCCGCACCGCCTGATACAATTCAACACTACAGCAGACATCTTACTCACTGAAATCCACGTACACAACATAGCTTACACACTCATTAACGTATACGACCCCCCTCGCGAAACACGGAAACCCTCTCGGAATTAAATAAGGCACTTGATCAAATTAACACCCCTGTCATACTCACAGGAGACTTTAACTCACACCACCCACTATGGGACACACGCACAACACAACCCGATCACAGAGCACTCACACTCATCACACTGGCTACACAACATAACCTCACAATACTCAACACCAGACTACACATTACACTACCCACAGCCAAACCACTACCACCACCCACAGCATGGTGGAAACACGAAACACCCACGACGCACTTTCTCATAGACCGCCCAAAACACACATACACCGACGCAGAAATACACCAACTCTTCTTCCAATTCACAGCAGAACATGCAAATCACAACATCATCTACACAGACGGCTCCAAATCACATACACAGCAGACGGGCACAGCGGCGGTGCTGTACCCCAATGCAGCACCGCCGCGGGTCATCCTTCGTGCCCGTCTGCACAACTCAGCATCAACCTACACAGCAGAATTATACGCAATATTTTCGGCTTACTCAACCATTTACAACACCAAAATTGAACACAACATCATAGCAACTGACGCCAAATCAGCATTACAAAGCATCACACCTTACACCAAAAACAAACATCCCCTCATCCCGAAAATACTCTCCCTACACAAAAAACTCAACGCACGACAAAGACCACTCCTCCTATGGATCCCAAGTCACACAAACATACACGGCAACGAACACGCAGACACTGAAGCAAACATAGCCACAACACTACCACAAGCCATACCATGCCCACTCTCACAATTTGACTACTACCCCACAATACAACAAGCACTTAACAAACACATCCAACAAACATGGGACACAACACTAACACAACTTCATGAAATACACCACAAATACGAACCTTGGCACACCACCAACCAACGCACCAGACTCAAGGAACGCACTCTAACACGATTACGCCTCGGACACACAGCACTTACACACTCCTACCTCTTACTACAACGCCCACGACCGCAATGCACAACATGTCAATGAACACTCACTATTAAACACATACTCATCTACTGCACTAAATACAACAACGAAAGACAAGACATCACAGACTACTGCAGCACACGCAACATCCCACTAAACATCACTACACTTCTCAACGACGAACATCCAACATTACACGAACTTCTCTTCCACTTTCTCTCTACGACACGCCTAATTGATCAACTGTGAAAAAAGACCGGGAAAAAGACTGAAACTCGAGAAAAAAGGGGGGAAAAAATAAACCGAAAAGCCCAACAAAACAAAACAAAACAAAACAAACCGATAACTACAAAAATAAAAAACATGTTCTTGCAATGTTAATCTGAGGCGATGACCCAACCCCAACCCACCCACTACACCCCATACCCCAATCTAGCACCGTCCGGACTGACAGCATCTTGCGACTACTCCATATCCGGCTCTCAAACGACTCTTCTCTGCCAACTCTACTCTTCAAGCTCCCAGATCAACTCTTCAAAATGACTCCGACTCTACTCGAGCATCACTCTACAAGTAATCTATCCACCTTGTATCTAATCCTCCTACCATTCTACCACTCACACACCGGAAACAGCCGACATCACCCACAGGTGGCAGGCTGGCCAAACACAACAACACACACACACACACACACACACGGCCTAGAACCAAGGCCACCACAACATCCACCCAGACCACCCGCAAGTCCACGGCCACCACCTCCTGCCAAACCGAACCTCCCACCACCTCCTGCACACCCACCCAAACCCACTCCAAAACCTCGTCTGAGGCCAGCACTCAGATTGAACCTACCATTCCTTCAAAGCCCGTCGAACCCACAACTCCAGACCAACGAATCCCACCCGAACCCACCGCGCCTCCCAAGCGCAAATCGCGCCGCCACTCCACCCAATCACCTCCCAGAACCCGTGCGACCAGGTCCAGGCTACCACACCTGCCTGGGTCACCTCCCAGCCCTCTCTCCGTTCACCGGTTCAACCTTTCTCCCCAACTCGACACCGACACCACCCCAGTAAAGGAACACCAACAGTCACTAAACGTGTTCGGCAATGGGACTTTTTCTGCAGTTGAACACCGGAGGCCTTCCAGGCAAGTTCATAGAATTGAAATCTGAATTATTGCAACAAAAACCATTACTAGCTGCCCTCCAAGAAACTCACTTTCGAGATTTTGACTCCACTTGGAACAAGATCTCAGATTACACTTGGCACGTCGACAACGTAAACGGCCCAAATAGGAAATTGGGCGCAGCCATATTCATTTCAAAAGCATACCTCACCGTTGAGTAACGTTAAATACTCCCCTGAATTGCGTAGCAGTCAGTCTCAAAATTGCCCATTGCCAAACCACAGTCATTTCACTATACATCTCGCCGTCAGCTGAAACTCCCACACCACAGGAGCTGAGCGACTTGCTGCTTCAGGCCCCTCCACCAGTTCTCATTATGGGAGACTTTAATGCTAAACATCCCTCCTGGGCAAGTGACCAGACTGACGCTAGAGGGCGCGAAATTCACCAGTTTATTTCGGACCACAACCTAGTACTTCTTAACACCATGGCCGCCACCCGCTACAACCCGACCTTAGGAGGATCGGACAGTTGCATTGACTTAACGTGCAGCTCCCAACGACTTAGCTCACTATTTGACTGGTCAGTTTCAGACGTTCCCGGGCTGAGCGACCACTACCCAATCACAATTAGGCTCTGCACGGACGCTATCCACCACACTAAGCTATTTAGACAATCTTGGAACTTGAAAAGAGCGGACTGGGCTAAATTCGACTTCAGAGACCAGCAAGATCGAGACAATCCTAAGGGCCATCAGCTCAGCAGCACGGGACTCAGTCCCAAAAAGTAACAAACCTAGGAAAAAGGCATCTACGCCATGGTGGACCCCGGACTATCAAAGGGCAATCGCCTTACGGCGCCGTGCCCACAAACAATTCAAAAGATGCGTGTGCGAAGCACACCTATCAGCATACAGACAATCTCAAAAACACTGCCGGTACACGATTCGAACAGCACGACAAAACTGTTGGCAGTCTTTTGCCTCTCAATTCAATAGGTTCACCCCTACCGGCAGAATCTGGGACCTGATGAAGCGTTTCAACCTGAAACGCCCACCACCAAGCCCCTTCCCCAGGCTGACGGTGAAAGGACAGGATATCACTGACCCACAACAAGTCGTAGACCACTTTAAACTACACTACGCCAGCGTATCTGGCAACAGCAACTACGACATCACTATTGTAAGCGCTCTAGACGCCCTTGCCTCGAAAGCAAATTTTAGCTCTAGCAATATAGAAATATACAATCAGTCGTTTACTATGCACGAATTACACCTTGCCCTCAGCAAGTGTGGAAACACGTCGGTTGGGCCGGACGACATCCATTACCAGTTTCTTAAACGACTCAGCAAAAACTCCCTAACGTACCTACTAGCGGCCATAAATGAACGGCACCAAAGCGACACGTTTTCCGCATCCTGGCGAGAGAGCGTAGTCATTCCATTGCCAAAGCCGCACAAAGATCACTCGTGCGATCGACGAATTTCAGTGCGGCTTCCAGCGTCAAAAATCAACTACATACAATCTCATTAGATTAGTGCATGACGTAAAAAGTGGTCTACGCATCAAACGCACAACAGTAGCTGCCTACTTGGACATCACTGCCGCATTTGACCGAGTACACAAATCCGCACTGACACACAAACTCCACAAAATAAGCCTACGCGGACACATGGCACACTTCATTCTCAACTTCCTTAGAGATAGGATCCTTAAGGTCCGGTGCGGCAGTGTCACATCAAACACCACAACACAGGAGCAGGGCCTGGCTCAGGGGAGCGTGCTCTCACCGAGCCTCTTCATCATCATGATCAACGACATACTGACCACACTGACACTTCACTTCAATACTCACTTTTCGCGGACGACATAGCCATTTGGACAACATCACAATACTTCCTTAAAGCTAAAAAAAAACATTCAAGCAGGACTAGACCACATTGCAAAGTGGTGCAAAACTTGGGGCTTCACCCTGTCCGCAGAAAAATCAGCCACCGTCACATATAGTCGTCTCCGCCCAACACCCACAACTCTACTTAAAATCGATGGCAAAGCCATCGAACAGGTGAAATGCGTCAAGTTCTTAGGAGTACATTTTGACGAAAAACTCAGTTTCAACACCCACATCACCTCCATCTCGAAGCGATGCGCGAAGCGCGTCAACATACTACGTGCACTTATAGGCACAGACTGGGGCGGAGACAGGAAAACACTACTGCGACTGTACACATCAATCATACGACCCATCCTAGAATACAACAGCATCATTTTTGCCACCATTTCAGAAAGTCAGAGCCGAAATTTATAAATCATCCAAAACAGCTGCATCAGAGCAGCTGTTTTGCAGCAGCTCAGCACCACACCGATAGCCAGTCTTCTAGTGGACTCAAACACTCCACGTCATGAGGACACAACAGCTGTGCCGATATCACATCAAAATCAAATCCATTAAGAATCATCCAGCACAGCGCTGAGCGCTGCTTTACTCCTGACAGATACGACAAGAGCCGATTTGAGCGCAAACTTCCACCATATAGCATTCAAATTTCCACGGCTCTCTCAGATCTTAACTTCGCAATGTCATCCACTGCAACTCGACCGTCCACTAGGCCATTCTGGACTTTCAGTCAACCAAAGGTCGAGTACTTGCTCTCGGAGAAGAAATCCACTATCACATCGACGGAAATTCTTGGCTTCTTCCACAAGTTTGCCGATGACAACAATCACAAATCATCCGTATTCACGGATGGGTCGAAACACGAGGCAAAGGTAGGCATCGGCATCACTGGACCAGGTCTCAGACTTTCCAAGCGTCTACCGGATAACTTCTCCATCTACTCCGCTGAAGCAATGGCCATTCTGGCCGCTATCACCATTCTCATGAAGCGTAAAGCGGGAAACGTAGTAATTTGCTCAGACTCCAAATCTGTCCTCCAGTCAATTAGCAACACCTACGACTGTCCACATCACTTCATTGATAGAATCCAACAACTCGTGGCCCATAACGTAAACATGAACTTTTCCTTCCTCTGGATTCCGGGCCACGCCAACATCCCAGGTAACGAAGAAGCAGACCGGCTCGCAAAGCAAGCCTTAGCATTGAACACTTACCCTAGCGTGGAATATTCTGTAGACGATTGTAAAGCACTCCTACAACACCACATTCGCCAACATCAGCAGAACACATGGACACAACACAACTCAACACAACACAAATCCAACCACACCCACACAATAAAACCAATAATAGGCACATGGAACATATCAAATCAATCCCACCGACAAAAAGAGGTCATCCTCACAAGACTTAGAACTGGTTGCACAAAACTAACCCAGTCTCAATTAGAGGGTGACCAATATAGAACACCGCCCTGCGGCACCTGCAACACCACGTTAAGCATAGGCTACATCCTGCTAGACTGTAGTAGCTTTAGCTCTCAAAGACAACCACTTAAGGCATTCTGCCAAAAAGAGGGCATCACCCTATCGCTTCCATCGCTTCTCGGTAACAAGCACCCAGAACTCCTTCAATTGCTATTTGAATATCTGTATGCCACAAAACTAGCAGGAGCACTGTATGCATCACACCACCAACAATTACATGAACTCGCGCAATGCATGACCGCGAAACACTCGTAGGAAACACGTAAATAGCCATCCCCGCATGGCGTCGGACGTACATGAGCCGATTTGCTTCTCAATTAGAAATAAATGGCTACCTAGCGGTGCCGTCGGAAGTAGATGAGCCGACTTGCTTTAGGAAAACATAAACAAAAATTCAAATTAAAATTAGCATGACGTAAAACGACTACCCAGAGGAGCCATCGGACGTAGATGAGCCGATTTGCCTTGCAACTCAAACGTAAACGGTTGCCCAGAGGTACAGCGGACGTAGAAGAGCCGAATTGCAAAACACCGTACTGACCCAACTGACAACCCTGCATGGCATGCTTAGACTAACCCGCTACTAACAACTAACACGCGGCGGCCGGCGTGATAGGCGGTGTGGACAATTACCTCCTTGTTCGCACGGTAAAGATCACTCGGTGCTCTTCGGTAAGAGTAGGCTAAAGCCGGCACCCTGGCAAAATCAACTTCTCGCCACTCTCAAAACACCCCACCCCCACCCAAACTACGAATTATTTTGTGGAGGAGTAAAGTAAAACTAAACCATTTAGACATCAGGGAGCTGTCCTCAACCCAGACCCTCGCCTTCAGCACCTAAGCAAGGGCCCATCCAGTTAAGTCTGTAAATGGAAGATACCATAAGCCCGGTAAAAAGACCCACCCCATCCATCACCACATCCTAAAGACACCATCCGCCAACATCCCACACACCTATCAATGTCTATCTACCCTAGCTATCCATCCATATTCCGCTGATCCCTCTTAACACATGTGGATTGAATGCCTTACCAATAATTTTCAAACTGCATCCATGCCTGCTTAAATGGGTCTGTGCCGTGCATACTTACACTGGTTTTGTGTACACTGGTTTTGGGTTGGTAGTGATTACCAATGCGCGGGAGAAATACCAAGGTCGACTGGTATGCAGGTGGTGACGATTACTAACGTGTAGGACGATACCAGTGTCGAACTAACGCTCCATGGTGCATGCTGGTGGTAAGACCTTGGTAAATGATGCTGGTATAACACCGGTATCCGCATTAATACGACTGACCACCTGTGTCTTGAGTTTGTCTTTGGTATTGGTGTCGTAATTGTTAATACACCGTAGAACTTACCAATGAAGAACCAACGCGGGTGGTTGGGTGGGATCGTTACTATGGTAATACCAGTGTCCCAACCTAGTCAAACCCCGATAACAGCCCGGATGGTGGTATTGCATAGGTAAATTTTCTCCTCAATGTATCTTCAGACCGCTACAGCCAACCCACGTTAAGAATATCTTACTCGTGCATTGGTCATCCGGTATTTGGACTTAAAATTGAGCATTACTAGTACTTCCAGCGGAATCACCCGCCACCGGTCCACTGGTCTCTCTCAAGACACAGAGTCACCCGCCACCGGTCCACTGGTCTCTCTCAAGACACAGAGTCACCCGCCACCAGTCCACTGGTCTCTCTCAAGACACAGAGTCACCCGCCACCGGTCCACTGGTCTCTCTCAAGACACAGAGTCACCCGCCACCGGTCCACTGGTCTCTCTCAAGACACAGAGTCACCCGCCACCAGTCCACTGGTCTCTCTCAAGACACAGAGTCATCCGCCACCAGTCCACTGGTCTCTCTCAAGACACAGAGTCACCCGCCACCGGTCCACTGGTCTCTCTCAAGACACAGAGTCACCCGCCACCGGTCCACTGGTCTCTCTCAAGACACAGAGTCATCCGCCACCAGTCCACTGGTCTCTCTCAAGACACAGAGTCACCCGCCACCGGTCCACTGGTCTCTCTCAAGACACAGAGTCACCCGCCACCGGTCCACTGGTCTCTCTCAAGATACAGAGTCACCCGCCACCGGTCCACTGGTCTCTCTCAAGACACAGAGTCACCCGCCACCGGTCCACTGGTCTCTCTCAAGACACAGAGTCACCCGCCACCAGTCCACTGGTCTCTCTCAAGACACAGAGTCATCCGCCACCAGTCCACTGGTCTCTCTCAAGACACAGAGTCATCCGCCACCGGTCCACTGGTCTCTCTCAAGACACAGAGTCACCCGCCACCGGTCCACTGGTCTCTCTCAAGACACAGAGTCACCCGCCACCAGTCCACTGGTCTCCTCTCTCAAGACACAGAGTCATCCGCCACCAGTCCACTGGTCTCTCTCAAGACACAGAGTCACCCGCCACCGGTCTACTGGTCTCTCTCAAGACACAGAGTCACCCGCCACCGGTACACTGGTCTCTCTCAAGACACAGAGTCATCCGCCACCAGTCCACTGGTCTCTCTCAAGACACAGAGTCATCCGCCACCAATTCACCGCTCTCTCCCTAAGCACTGGTGGTGCAGACCACATCTGTGCTACTTTGTCCCTACAGAAACAAGATCCCGGTCACGTTTCTGTTCTGGCAAAAACTTTTGCTCGTTTCGGCAATCCTAATTCGGATTGTCGGCATTCTGAACACAAGGCACAGCAATATGTATGTCTCAAAGCTCCTGAAGAACTCTCCCGGCACCATTCGGGTCGGAATCAATCGCGATAGCTACCAGTAGCCAGACGCCCTGGTGGGCATCCCGGCAGCCACAGGCATCCCGCCGTCAGGCTGCATTTGCTGCCGCGGAACACGTCAAGTAAATCCTATTAACCTCGCGGTGCCCAAATGCCCTAATTGTATTCCGAAGTGAGCGGCAGCCGCGGCACTGAGCTTAACTTTGCCAAAAGCGTGGTGCGTCGGCAGCATGCAGATCGGATGGCCAGCCGATCTACCATGTGGCCAGCCGATCTACCATGTGGCCAGCCGATCTACCATGTGGCCAGCCGATCTACCATGTGGCCAGCCGATCTACCATGTGGCCAGCCGATCTACCATGTGGCCAGCCGATCTACCCTGTGCGACATCCATTTCATCCGCAGCGGTGGCAGGGCATGCGGTATGCTCGGCCATCACCTGGCGGCAGAACACCTGTTAACTCACTGTAAGCTAACTTGGCCTCTCAGATTACGCCTCATTTGAAGGTGCAGCCCCCCCCCCCTCCCTCCCTCCACACACACGCCGCGTAAATGGGACACTTTCCTACCGACAGAGAGTTATCTCAGTAGGGCGGTGTCCCACTTACAAATTACACCTCATTTGAAGGTGTAGCGCCCACCCCCCCCCCCCTCCCACCTCCGCATACACGCCGCGTAAATGGGACACTTCCCTACTGACAGAAAGCTCTGTCAGTAGGGCAGTGTCCCACCTATGTCAGCTCTGCCGTACGTACGCACAACAGCATACTTCGCGACCCGCAGGCGCATCCAATAGAGATTGCAATCGCCTTACCTGTTTATAATGCAAGGTTTTCGGGACTGAAGAATATCGAAGCCTCGGGATCCTAGGGCCCCAACCACATTGTAGTTGATTATAAAAGCGACTGAAAATAACCCCAAAACAGAGATTAAATGTGTATTTATATTGTAGCAATCGTACTCAGTGATTACTGTGAAGCATGTAAAGATACTTCATACCAGCACAACGATGCAGTCGTCCAAATACTGTGGTTGGTGAACTACGCAAAATGTTTTCGTAGTCCCTTCTCCCACACACACTTAGCTTGCCGCTTGGTTTGGCAAACTTCATATTGATATATTCAGAGCAGCATAGAGCATTTGGCAAGGTTGGAGAGATTCAAGGAAAACTTATTCCGAAGCCATACATCTTGCAAATCTGCACAGTTCCAGTTCTAATCGGGTGTTTGAGAGCAGCTTCCGCGGTTATTAATAGTGCATTCGCTGCCTATTCTGACTAGGAAATTCCAAAAATAACAATGGTGGATATTATCTGTAATGTAATTTTATTGGTCCACACTCAAAGCTTATGAGTGTACAAAGTGGTACAGATTTGTTTGAAAAGTAGGTGGTTGCGTTGCATTTGGTGGTTGCGCCCCTCCATCACTTCGGTGGAGGGGCGCAACCACCAAATGCAATGCAAGTTCGCGCCTGAAGTAGCAGGCGACTAGACTAGAGATGCAAATCTGAACCATTTAGGGGCACCCGAAATGCTAGGTATTAGTCGTACATGGGTAGGGGTGCCTGGGTTATCAGGGGAGCCAGTAAGACATAACTAGGGCCGCTCTACCTGCCAGTAGGCATTAGTAGGACATATTTTTGGGTGCCCGGGTTGTCAGTGGGCATCAGCGGCACACATAGGACAACTACGTCTCTCGGTCGTGAACACATCTCATCCGAAACTATTCCTCCTGCCTCCTGGAAAATTAAGTCCCCTGCTGAAGGCTGGTGACCGGTCTAACGCCTCAAATCTTCGGCCGATCACCAACGTCCCAGTCATTTGCAAGCTAGTTGACGAAGTCGTGCTCAGGCAGCCCACCACTTACATGAACACATCACCTATTTGACACGCAGCAATATGGATTTCGCCCGCGCCACTCATAGCTCTTATTTCAATACCAGATGAGCTTCTTTTCGGAGTGGGCAGACCTGCAATTGCCGTGCCGACACTGCTTGAGATGAGTAAAGGGTTTGGTGCTGTATCGCACGAAACGCTGCTACTATAGCCTCATCAACTCCAGATCATCTCCGGCTGGTTTGAGAGCTATCTGAAAGGTCACAAGCAGCGCGTAAGCGTGTGCCGAACACTGTCTGGACATCACCGTTGGAGCATTTCAGGGGGCGTGCTTGGGTATGTTATTGGGCAACGTGTTCACAAATGATTTGTCGCAGTACATTCCACCCGACATGAATTGGTTTAAAATATACATGGTTCGCTGTGCGGGCGACGCCCAGATTGCTGTTATAGGTCAACAATTTGGTGTCACTGAGATGACACGGACCATGGAGAGTTGACATTCTCATGCTCTGGTTCCCTCAGCATGGGACGCAGGTGAACCAATGCAAAACAGAGCTGATGCTTGTTGGATACTGACGTCAACTGGCTATCCTGGAACCAAAGCCGACTGCTTCTTTCCTGGGAGAATCTCAGCTGTGCAGCTCATGTGAGGATCTAGGCGTCATCATGGACGAAAATCCGGCATGGAACAAGCACATCGCTCACGTGCAGGAAACATGCTTCGGAATTATTCGTGAACTGTCACGTATAAAGCATGTATTACCTCGGGCAGTGCTTCTCGCTCGGGCAGTGCTTTCCGCCCTTGTCATTGATGTGTCATGTGCCATACCGCCTCCCAGTGTATGCCAGCACTTCCCCCACTCAACTGATTCCAATACAGCGCATCAGTGAATTGTGCTGTTCGAGTCCTAACCGTAAAACTAAAATACAGCTGAATCAGCAGTGAGCGCAGACAGCTGGGACTACTGACCGCCAGCCAGCTGGCCTGCAATGCTGACCCGTGTCTGCTGCACTCTGTGATTGGTGACGTGCACGGCTCACCAGCTGACAGCTCTCCACTCGGGGACTTCCCACTTAATCATGATGGTGCGCAGTGTCGTACTCACCGGTCACATATGCTCCATAAGCCGCTCTCTAGAACCGGTCATGGTGTTAAAACATTCCGTGTTCGCGCCGCCAAGCGCTACAATGAACATGCTATCGGTCGTGGGCTCCATCGTGTGCGCGCCGATTCCAAAAGCGCGCGAGGGCGCAGACCGGTCCCGCTGTTCACTGACACGCAGTTGCATGGATATCGCCGCTTTTTTGCCGTGTTGTGTATTGGACATGGTTTGTTAGGTTGATACTGATATTGTTATTAGCTTTTTTCAACTGCAATTGGCAAGGGCGAATATGTAATGTCCACTTGTAAAAGTGAATTGCGCCTGCTTTTGCAAAACAATACAATACACTACATTTAGCGGTGCCCGGGTGTCACGAGGTCCAGTAGGACACAATTAGGGGACACACGAACTGTCAGGGGTTAGCAGGACGCCTTTGGGGGCGGATGGTTCTCAGGGTACGCCATATGAATAACAATAGGTCCACTGGAGTCTGTCAGATGGTCAGAAGACACTCGGTGATGCCGTAAAAGTCTTACGTGGAAATGTTTTCAGCGTTTTACCCCAACTATACTGGAGTTCTGTCAACATTACCACTGAAAAGGAGATTAGTTGACACCAAGGGCGCCTGGAATATCGTCTAAAAAAATTGAAGGTCGGTTTCCCTCCCCGGTTCCTCTGTTATTTACGTCGAAAGGATACAAGGACAAGTTGGTAGACAGATGTGCACCCATGCGGAGAGATAAAGTTCCACCCCTTAATTACCAGAATAATTAACTATTCAGGAACTCCAATTATTGTATGTGTACCTACAGGTAGATCATTTTAAGTCTCACAGCAAATGCTGCTCTGACCGCACAGCGCTGCTTGTGACTCATTATATGAACATTTTACCAAAATATTCCTTTATTGAAGAAGGACCTGATTATTCTAAGTTCAATGACTACGCACGGCGACCACACTTGTGTTCACGAATCCATCGCGAATGTTTTGCACACGTGAAACCTGTGCCAAATTCCGAAATCCCAGGATTTCTGAACTGATCGGGGGTTCATATGTCTACCTATAGCCTCCCACCACTGATGAAACAGCAACAGTACGTACCCGAACCTCTCGCACTGAACTATCCTCGGGCTGGCGCTGGTGGTGTGTGTGCTTGATGATGGCGCTCGTACACGTGCTGGTGTATGTATCGTGCGCGTGTGCGTACATGCGTTTGTGCGTGAGTGAGTGCGGATGTACTGATATGTATATATATATGTGTGTGTGTGTGTGTGTGTGCGTGTGTGTGTGTTGGTCTTGGTTATTGGTTTTACGACACGTCGACTGTTTAGTCATATAGCGTCGCCAATCTCTCACGCCGATTGGTCGCGGGCGAAGAGTAGCGACAGGTGAGACTCGAACCCACAATCTTTCGATTGTGAGACGAGCATCTTACCCCTAGACCACTCGTCCCCTGTGTGTGTGTGTGTGTAAGTGCATGTGTTGCATTGCATGAATCTACCATTTCACCCCCTAGCACATTTATCTAAGCGGCACCAGGAGCTCCTAGGAGTATCAGGAGTTCCTTGGGCAAGCTTGCTACCAAGCTGAGTTACTCCTGGTGCTACTTATTCTATTACCTATCCGTGCCCTATTTGCTCTCCTACCCGCAACAGAAATATAAAAAAGGATGCAAATATTATTGGGACTGAGCCAGATTGTCGGGACTGACTGCATTTGTACCTGCGTCCATTCCTCAGCTGGCTGTATTGACTCTTGGGCAGTTGGCCATTGGAACGTTCAGCATTAACAAGCTGTGCTAATGCACATAGCCAAATAGGATAGGCTACTGCATAGGACATAGGGGTCGGCATTGGGAAAAGATAGCTGCAGATGCTGATCTATGCCGTCGGCCGGAAATGACAGGAATAATGGCGCGCCCTCGGCGCCTCTCCCGGGGCCGGTGTGGCACAAATGCGCCGATGATGGTCCAGTCGCGCCAAAAATACACCGCCAGCCGACGGCCGGCCTCTGCGAATCGCTCTCCAACACGGTGTGGAGCAGTTACAAGCCTGCCGGGCGGGCTTGTCACATCAGCCAGGCGGCGGCCGACACGTGATGGCACGTGATGGCACGTGATAGCACGTGACGGAGGGCTGCGCCGCGCCGGCAGCTCACGCCCGGAGCCACACCAACGTGCGGTGACCACTTCAACGTGTCATCGAGGGGATTCCTGTGGGCATTGGCGGATCCGGAACTTTTAATCGGGTATCGTGTATCGGAGACGGAGGGGGAGGGGCACTCTCCAGAGGAATGATATGTCCCCAGTGACACCATCGTTAGGGGAAAAAAATGCAAATGGGTGCACTTGGATCTCTCCAAGGGAGCCCGATTTCTCCTTTTTTGATAGAGGGGCGCGCTCAGGGGCGTCATCGGCTTAAAAACGGAAAGAGGTGCACAACTGAGCCTTCCTAAGGAGCGCCGTTTTCATTCAGGAAGTGTCGTTCTCCGACTGAGAGGACATGCCTTCAGCGCCCCTCTCCAACCCCCTGAATCCGCCAATGGTTGCAGGCGGGCAGCAGCGATGTCATTGTTAGGCCTAAGGCATTGTTAGGCCTTTGGCTGTAGCTTGGTAATGGCGTTTGAATAGGTTGGGACTATTTGGAGGAAGGCAACTTTCGAAATTCTAATCATCCCTAGTGCGCTTGAATTTTGTAATGCTGTGGAAAGCGTCTACCCCGATTGCACACCCCAGCATTTTCAGATATTAACATGAACTGTTGTTGTTGTGGAGTGAGTTTGACCAGCCTGCCACCGTCAGGTGATATCGGCTGTTTAGGTGTTTTAGAGATGAGATGATAGAAGTGGTCCGGACGGTGCCACAAGGGGTGTAGAATGGGGAGTGTCGATCATCGCCGTTAGTTTTAACATTGCAAGAACATACACATATGATTGTACACTGTTGTGGGCCTTTTCCTTTTAGTAAGTGTTTGTTTGTTTGTTTGCTTCTTCCTTTATTGTTTTCTTTTTTTGTTTAAGTTTTGGCCTTTTAGTTGTTTTTTTCCTTTCTCTTTTTGTTTGTATGTTTTGTGTTTTTTTTCTTTTTTGTTCTTTGTTCTTTTGTGTTTCTTTTCCTTTTGATTTTTTTTCTTCATATTTTGTATATTACACATCATGGGTAGAGTTGGGAGAGTCTAGGTAATAGGGGTTGTTTGGGATGTTCAGTGTCGAGAGGTTTTGGCGCGAGTATGTGGTTTGTTGTTGGCAGAGGTGGTGTTTGTTTTGTTGCTTGCTCGTGTGGTAGGTGCATGGGTAGTGACCGTGATGTTGTCTGAGCTGTTGTCGTCTGAGTCTGTGAGTGTCTCGATTTCAAATCGTAGATTTTTGCGTACTGCGTAGGGTGTTAGTGATGGTTGTGATGGGCCTGGTACTGGTGATGGGTTGCGTGTTCCGCGTTGTGGCACTGGGGGTGGTGCCTGTGTTGGGTGGGTGGGTGAGTAGTGTCGGTGTTTGTGTTGTTTTGGTGCCTTGGGCTGTGGTCTGATGATGATTGCTGGGTCTTTTTTGTTTCTTTGGTTGGTGGTGTAGTGTGAGATGTTTGTGTTTGTGTAGAGTGCATGGACACCTTGTGATGATGTATAGTCTGCGTCGGTTGCTGGCCATCGACCCACGACCTTGCCCGCGGCAGGGTCCAGCCCTCTAGGTGAACAAGACGGAGAATCTCCTTCTCCTTCTTCCACCGAGGGCAGGCCCTGTCCCGGGAGGTGTGGTCTCCGCCGCAACCGACGCAGCGTTGTGTGATGGTGGTACATGTGCTTATGTCGTGTGGTGCTGCACAGTTTGCGCAGGTGGGTTTTGTGTCGTGGCACCCCCCCCCCTTCGAGTGTCCGTACCGCTGACAGAACCGGCAGCGTCGAGGGAGGGGTGCTCGTGGAGTGACGTGGTACCTAATGTAGCCGGCTTTAACGTGTGCGGGTGGTTGTCTTGTGGTGAAGGTTAGTATGAGAGTGTGCGAGTCTTGTTTGTGTGGTGGGGTGGGTGGCCTGTAGACGGAGGAGATGCCCTGGCTCCTGAACCTGAGCGTCAGTTCCTCCTCCGTCATCCAGGCCACCTCTCGAGCGTGTATCGTGCCTTGTGATAACATGAACCCTGAACAATCACCATTCTCAGCTGTTTTGAATCTCTCATTCAGTACGCATGCGTTTGCAGTGGCTCGACACGGTTGATAAGGACGCACATGATACAACAGACTTTTCCTTGGATATCATCATCACAGCGAAAAGCATGGTAGAAGTAATTTCTATCTTCATTTAACGAGAACAAAACTTTTGCAACCCACACATACGTACTAAAATACTCCGGGTCAGGCCAGGAGCCATTATCAAGGGCCTTGATAATTGCTCGTAGTCGACAACTATCAGCAGGGTGGGAATTAAGGCAACTCTCAAGGGATTTTATCTCTGAAAACATTTTTGCACTCCGGGTTCATACTGGATAGGATGGGCTTCACATGTACTCCGACACAAAAGTGGGAACAAAGATATCAATAAAAACAAACACAGAACGACACCCAAAAAAACGCTGGTTATTACACTTACGGTCACCACTCAAACTAACCACTTTGTGTAGCAGGCAGCAGCAGGGTGGGAATTAACGCACTTCTCAAGATATTTTGTATCTGAAAACTTTTTTGCACTCCGGGTTCATACTGGATAGGATGGTCTTCACATGTAGCTACTCCGACACAAATGTGGGAATAAAGATATAAATTTTTTATAAAAAAACGACACACAAAAAAAAACGCTGGTTATTCCACTTACGGTCGCCACTCAAACTAACCACCTTTTGTAGCAGTCAGCAGCCGGACCACAGCTTCACACACTTCTATCAATTGCAACCACCGGAATTGCAGACAACAACGCGCCAACAGCACCTGCAAGATGGTGCGCACGCGCACTGAGTACAATGTTCTCCGGCTCTGGAGCCGCGTCTCTGAAAACCTGTATTCTTGCCACCCATATAGTGGGAAAATTTGACAGTTTTAAGAGACGTTCTCCGGAGTCCCGGAGGCCGCCGATCAGAATTGGCCGCGTTAGCGTTTTCTGTTCTGAAATCTGTCCATCAACCAATGCAAGGCATTTTTTTTACATGACGTCATAACCATTAGCAACTTTGAACACATGGTTAACAGCGTCATACTGTAAACACAAGACCTTGACTGATCCTTTGCGTTGCGCACCACAATCACTTCCGACTGTGGCGTGTGCGGTAGCCGGGTTGCATTCGTATTACGTAGGGAATTGGCTGCGTAGGTAGGATGTGCTCTGAGCTGAGGGTGAAGTGTGAAGTATTTTTGTTTGTTTTTCATATGGCTAACCTTGTACTGAGACCAACAGTGAAAGGAAAACGCATTACTCCTGTGAGTTATGAGAGACGAAACAGTGCTGATTATCACGAGTCGCTGCCGGGCGGTGCCATCCATTTTTCACTTCTTTGTTCCTTTGTTTCGACATTTTATTTGACCAAAAATGACAATGCAACAATGTATGTGCTGATTACATAGGTTTTTCCCTTAGGTTACTCGTAAACAGATTCCATTCATAAAAAAAAATATTTCCATGAAAATGTACTCCGGAAGAAGTCGGTATGCACTCCGACTCCCAACCCGGATAGTAAGTTCCCCACTCTGGCTATCAGTTCCTAAGTTTTAACTTATGACTCCAAGTGTGCAGCTCCGAATGAACTGCGCTACTCTGCTGGCAGCCCTACGCAGATCAACAGCAAACCCGAGTAGTGGGAGAAAAACAGCCGAGCTGAGACTGCCCACCAGAACGAACTTCAACCGTGGCAGCGTGTCAGACCGTGACGTACGCACGTGACAGTGGGCCGCGGACTTCATCTGGCTCGGAGCAAACTGTGGCGACGAGCAGAACCGGCTGAAATGGAGGCGGAATGTCGGAAAGTCGAGTCTGGGTGTTCTGGACTCACAGTTCTGCAATGGAATGCGTATGCCTTCTGTGTGATGTAAGCCGGCTTCTGTGCGGATTGCCATGCACAGAAATTACCAGACGAACATTCAAACGGCTAGGACGCTTTTGTCTAGCCTGCCGAGGCATGTACCTGGCGAAAAATGGCGAACGGGGACGAGAGGCTGGGCCAAGTCATCTTAACGGCAATCAATAAATACCGGGTCGTCGAATCGACAAGGGCCTGAGCAAAATTGACGCAACGCAAGTAATTGGCACGTTGAAAACACTAACAAACGTCAAAAAGTGAAACCAGCACAGCAAAAAATGCAACTGTCAGGGACTGACCTTATAATTTTCCAGACGAGGGGAGCGCTTCTTTTCCAGACGAGGGGAGGACATGTCTCTTCGTACACACCTAGATCCGTCGTTGGTAACCATGCATACTTTTTACGAGTTAAAACAGTTAATTTCGTTCACAATCTTATCATGGCTTCCAACGGATTCCCCAGCCCGTGGGTGTACGATCCCTCCCCCATCCCCCTGGCGTGCACAGCCTTTCACCACGAGGCTCAGAGGGTCATTGTCCATAAGAGCGGCATGAAATGCATGGCCTGTTGCTGTTTTAGAGACATTCGTTAGCGAGCCACCGTTTCGGGGCAATCGTTCCAAAGGTCCCATTAATCCCACTGCTGCAGGATGGCCACAGCTCCGGCCCAGCCGTCCGAGCCACCGAGACACCGATCCGGAACCGTCGTTACAGAAACGTTCATCGGGAAGTTCTGGAGGCGGCTGATATCGACACTGGCCGACCGTCACCATCGACGCCAGCGGCAGGGCTGCCGGACCACCGCTGCTGGCGACTGTACCGTAGCCCGTGTAGAGAGCAAGGGACGGTCGTTGACGTGGAGCCAGGGTCAGATGGCGCACCCACGCCCGTCTGGTCCGGGACCGCGGACGCCCGTCTGATCCGGTACCGCAGACGCCCGTCTGGTCCGGTACCGCAGACGCCCGTCTGGTCCGGTACCGCGGACGCCCGTCTGGTCCGGTACCGCAGACGCCCGTCTGGTCCGGTACCGCGGACGCCCGTCTGGTCCGGGACCGCAGACGCCCGTCTGGTCCGGTACCGCAGACGCCCGTCTGGTCCGGTACCGCGGACGCCCGTCTGGTCCGGTACCGCGGACGCCCGTCTGGTCCGGTACCGCGGACGCCCGTCTGGTCCGGTACCGCAGACGCCCGTCTGGTCCGGTACCGCGGACGCCCGTCTGGTCCGGTACCGCGGACGCCCGTCTGGTCCGGTACCGCGGACGCCCGTCTGGTCCGGGACCGCGGACGCCCCCTGGTCCGTACCACGGACGCCCGTCTGGTCCGGTACCGCAGACGCCCGTCTGGTCCGGCCCGTCTGGTCCGGGACCGCGGACGCCCGTCTGATCCGGTACCGCAGACGCCCGTCTGGTGCGGTACCGCAGACGCCCGTCTGGTCCGGGACCGCGGACGCCCGTCTGGTCCGGTACCGCAGACGCCCGTCTGGTCCGGTACCGCAGACGCCCGTCTGGTCCGGTACCGCGGACGCCCGTCTGGTCCGGTACCGCGGACGCCCGCCAAGACCGGTATCACGGCCATTGGTCCAGCTCTGTACCGCGGTGTAAGCGGTCAAACGGCTGTGGCTTGTCACGCTATGTCAGAATGGTGCGCACTGACCACTTTGGCAGGGGAATTCTGTCCTTGTTGGGTTCTGCCGCATTGATACCTGTTGCCATTTAGCATCAGGTACTGAGTGAAGGACAACTCAGAAAAGCATTCATTTCATGATCAAATACCAATAAAACAATTTACGTTTTCGCCAACTACTTCCCAAAGGCATCACCTTCTGTTCTGTTCCATTGCTTCTGTTCTGTTGGCAGAGTGGCAGATCTGTTCAATTGCTTCCGTTCTGTTGGCAGAGTGGCAGAGGCCGGCCTCTGTTGGCAGAGTGGCAGAGGCCGGTCGCGGAGTTGCCGGCGGTTGTCCGAGTGAATGGCGCAGCGTCCATGTTGAGATTCGTGCCGACAGCGAGCCGCCGGGGCAGCGAGGGTGATCGGGACGTCAGCCGACAGCGCGCCGCTGGGACAGCGCAGATGGTCGGGACGCCAGCCGACCGCGCGGGTGGTCGGTACGTCAGCCGACAGCGAGCCGCTGGGACAACGCGAGCGGTCGGAACGTTTGGCGCCGACGTCACGTGATGCGTTCTCACACACCACGCTGGTAAGACATAGCACACCAGCAGACTGGACGATCGCCGCCCGCGCTGATCTGTACGCCGTGCCCGCGCCGCCCGCGCTGGCCAGTTGGGCGAATCGCCGCCTCGGCCGGTGCGACGACTGGAATATTTGAATTGAAATCACGCGGAACTGCGGATAATTATGCGGATTGGACCTGGTGACCAGTCGAGGAATTTGCCTGTGGGCGCAAATGAGAGGGGCCAACAGACCAGCTGAACTGCAAAATAGGGAGCTGGACAATCGATCCAGAAACCCTCACAATTGCTGAAGACAGCTTCGCTTGGGCTCGAAGGGAGCACTAATCATAATACAAATATCACCTGCTTCCAGAGGATTTTTCGATAGAATAAAACTCACAGCAACAATGGAAAACAAACACTGATAGAATAGATGAGAATAGTGGTGATAGGTAATGATGAACAAATAAGCATATACAATGTATGAATCAGATGGCAAGACATAACAAAATTGCGAAACTGGCCTGGCGGGACGAATATGATGGCTGTTGAGCGCAGTGCTGAACAACAGCTCCGATCAAGATTTGAGGGGTAAGTATTAAATGCAGATGCTATCCGCGGATCTGTGACAGGACGGTCAGATTTGATTGGCAGTAAAGCTTACTGAACAGGCGAGACAAACATCATTGGAAAAACTGAGTGTACGCTATGGTATTTCCATGTTAATATGCTATTGTAATCAAAAACATCGATGTCCTTAAATACACTCCCTGGCCCCATTTTTACCCGTTTCAACTTACCGCATCGGTTGCTTAAGCTCATCCGGCCGTCTTAATTGATGTTCATCAACTCCTTGAATTATGCACAACAGCATGCAGTAGGTGCGAATAAGATGTTTCATGCGAAGCAGTGGTCGACATTAGACAGCATATATAACTGGCCTGAAATGGTGTCAAGTGCTGACATGCTGGAGATGAATCGAAAAACCATATCCGAAATCAAAATGGTGAAAGTGTTAATCGTGATGACTAACAATTAATTGACCAAATTAAACCAAGAAAGGCAAGAACTGTATTTTCATGAATCTAAAACAAGTTCTTGTTTCATGTTAGTTTCTACATACATTCATGGAACTCAATGACATTTACGTCTGTTTAAGTGCTGTTTAAGTGCTGTTTAAGTGTGCAAAATACACATGCAGGATATTGAATGAATGATGATGCTAATTTCCGCAGTGATTGCTGAGCAAATAAATAAATAAGCTGATGGCAGTATGAGCACTGTCATTAAGAGGTCAAGAAGCAAGGATAAAACAAGCAGCTAAGCTACATGAGCTGGTTGGTGTGAAATGGCTAGTTTACTCAGCAACACCTGTTTAGCCCACTATGTGTACAAATACCTTGTTTGCTTACACAAAGGAAACATATTACATCACAGTAGGTATCTTTGAAAAGATGTCATGCAACAAGGCAGGGAAGAGCAGGACTATAAAACTGGACTAGTCTAATGTGTCTCCAAAACTGGTCCTAAATTATGCCATTGATTTTAAATTGCCTGATCTGATGATGAATACCTGACGATGTCAAAGAGAACAGTTGTTATCATATGGTGTCAGTAGGCATTGCATAAACTGTCTGATTGGCACATCACACAAATTGATTAAAGCAAATAATAATTATCCTTCTGGAAGGGCAGCAAATTTAATTAAAGAGCAACAGCGAAAATGTTTCGGCTAATGTGCGGCAGAACAGGTGACATCCACACATATCCATTTTTGTTCCGCTGTGAGCGGTGGCTATGGTAAATTAGTGTTAAAAATCAAGATAAAAAGCATGGACGCCTTTGTATAAAATTAGCACGAAAAAAAGAAATAATAGATCAATAATAGCGTCCACAAGTTTCGCACTATGGCCTATATCATTGTCACGATCGGCGAAGGTCGTTAAGCGCCGATTGGTTGGCTCAAGGTCACTTGCTCTGAGCAGGAGCGTCTCCCTTTCTGGGACGCGGAGCATTCTACCTGTGCTCTACAGCATAGGGGAGCGGTTCTAAATATATTTTTCCTCGTCAGATCATAGAAATACAATGGAACTTCCGAATTCGGATCACTTCCCGTTTAGACACCGGCTACATTTCAGCTGTTTACAGCACCCGCTCATGCGACAAATTATACCCCTCCCCTTATTTGCTGTGAGCAACACATCTGAGCATTTACTGACGTCCGCCACACGCCACGCGAGGCATTTACTGACGTCTGCCACACGCCACGCGAGGAATTTACTGACGTCCGCCACACGCCACGCGAGGCATTTACTGACGTCCGCCACACGCCACGCGAGGAATTTACTGACGTCCGCCACACGCCACGCGAGGCATTTACTGACGTCTGCCACACGCCACGCGAGGAATTTACTGACGTCCGCCACACGCCACGCGAGGCATTTACTGACATCTGCCACACGCCACGCGAGGAATTTACTGACGTCCGCCACACGCCACGCGAGGCATTTACTGACGTCTGCCACACGCCACGCGAGGAATTTACTGACGTCTGCCACACGCCACGCGAGGAATTTACTGACGTCTGCCACACGCCACGCGAGGAATTTACTGACGTCTGCCACACGCCACGCGAGGAATTTACTGACGTCTGCCACACGCCACGCGAGGAATTTACTGACGTCCACCACACGCCACGCGAGGTATTTACTGACGTCCACCACACGCCACGCGAGGCATTTACTGACGTCTGCCACACGCCACGCGAGGCATTTACTGACGTCCGCCACACGCCACGCGAGGCATTTACTGACGTCTGCCACACGCCACGCGAGGAATTTACTGACGTCTGCCACACGCCACGCGAGGAATTTACTGACGTCTGCCACACGCCACGCGAGGAATTTACTGACGTCTGCCACACGCCACGCGAGGAATTTACTGACGTCTGCCACACGCCACGCGAGGAATTTACTGACGTCCACCACACGCCACGCGAGGTATTTACTGACGTCCACCACACGCCACGCGAGGCATTTACTGACGTCTGCCACACGCCACGCGAGGCATTTACTGACGTCTGCCACACGCCACGCGAGGTATTTACTGACGTCCGCCACACGCCACGCGAGGCATTTACTGACGTCTGCCACACGCCACGCGAGGAATTTACTGACGTCTGCCACACGCCACGCGAGGCATTTACTGACGTCTGCCACACGCCACGCGAGGAATTTACTGACGTCTGCCACACGCCACGCGAGGCATTTGATGAAACATCAGGCCCGCAGCCCAGCTGCCGGCCGGCGAATTACCGGCCGGTGTGAGTGAGTGAGTGAGTGAATTTTGCCAGCCTGCCACCGTGTGGTGATGTCGGCTGTCTCCGGTAGTGTGTAGATGAATGTGGTGGTGGGTTATGATTTATGGAACAACGTGGTCGGGGGTAGAAGGAATTGGATAGGTAAGGTTGACTTGAAGTAAGGTGCCGAAGTTAGGTAGTTGAAGATGACAGAGTAGAGCTGGTTAGAGGTGTGATGGGCTGTCCTGAAGTTGAGGCTGTAGGTTGTTCAGATGCTGAAGAGGGCGCAGTAGTGGCGAATGACGAGAAGAGAAGCAGTCCGGACGGTGCTGCTTGGGGTATGGGGTGCAGAGGGGGGGGAGGTCATCGCCGTTTTGGGGTGAACATTTCAAGAAACATATGCACTTAGGGGATCATGGATTTTTTGTTTTGTTTGTTTGTTTTTTTTTGTTTCCTTGAGATATGTATGCATGCGTATACATATTCGTTTTTTTCTTCCATGTCTTTCTGTTCCTTTTTTCCCCTTCACAGTTGTTCTAATATGCGTGTTGTTGAAAGGAAGTGGAAGATATGTTCGTGTAACGTTGGGTGTTCATTGTTGAGAAGCGTGGTGACGTTTAGTGGGAGGTGGTTTGTGGTGCAGTAGTTTGTGATGTGTTGTCTTTGGTTGTTGTACTTTGTGCAGTATATGAGAATGTGTTTGATTGTAAGTGTTCGGTGACATGTTGTGCATTGAGGTCGTGGTTGGTTTAGAATGAGGTAGGAGTGTGTGAGTGCTGTGTTCGATGCGAAGTCTTGTCAGTATCCTTTCTTTGAGTCTAGTGTTCTGATTGATGGTGTACCAATGTTCGTATTTTGGATGTATATCGTGGAGTTGTGTTCCTGTTCTGTCCCATGTTTCTTGAATGTGTTTGTTGATTGCCTGGTGTATTGTGGGGTAGTAGTCGGATTGTGAGAGTGGGCAGTTTGTGGTTTGTTGTAGTGTTGTGGCTATGTTTGCTTCGGTGTCTGCATGTTCGTTGCCTGGTATGTTTGTGTGGCTTGGTATCCAAAGGAGTGGTTGTTGTCGAATGTTTAGTTTGTTATGTATTTGCAGTATTTTGTGGATGAGGGGGTGTTTGGAAACGGTGTAGGGTGTTATGCTTTGTATTGCTGATTTTGCGTCTGTGGCTATGATGTTGTGTTCTATGTTTGTGTTGTAGATGGTACAATAGGCCGAATATATTGTATATATTTCTGAAGTGTAGGTGGATGCTGTGTCCGGCAGACGGGCCCGCAAGATGACTCGGGGCGGTGCTTGTCTGGTATACAGCACCGCCGCGGAGCCCGTCTGGTGTGTGTGTGATTTGGAGCCGTCGGTGTAGATGTGTGTCACGGCCGGTGTGACGCCACGAGTAATTTCACGCGCATGCGCGGCCGGAAGTAAGCAGCAGTGTGATGCACGGTGCGGCAGGGCATTAGGCATTGTTGCACCCACTGCAGACGCCCAATGTACTGCTACCTGCTGGGTTCCGCTGCCTAGGATTTTGAAAATTGATACCACACAAAAACAGCCGCACAACCATACCATAAGCAACCGACCCAGTAGATTGAAGCGGGGGCGAAATCGTACAACCCATGCTCGAAATCCATCGATATATTGAGGACATAGAAATTCGGGTACGCAAGCAGCGCATGCTCTGTTTTCAAAGAGTGTGTGCCTCGTCTTTCGAGTATAATGGAAAACCAACGACAGAAGACCAGAGCATAATTTGACGAAGGAACCATGCAGTGAATGGAACATATCGTACCGGGTGCTCTTGTACTCGGCACCTTCGTCCTCCAACGATACCCTGCACTGAATGGAAAACGACGGCAACGAAGCAGGTAAGGCAAACATTGCGAATAGTAGATCAACAGATCGTGCGGCGCATAAATATCCGGCAGAGTGCTTTCAAGCCGTTGCCCACCCAGCAGGTTACACACCAAAACCTGCGCTGCATGCATTCGTCATTTATGTATCACGTGCTAGACTTCCTTTTGCATGTTAAGCGAAATATTTAAACACTGCATGCACTACCACTTATCAAGAATATATCGCGCGGGCCGTGAACTACCGCATAAGCGAGCCCAAATGTGTTGTAAACTCTTGAATGCCGGGTTTCATGTGTTTAATTATCCCCAGTGTGGTTGCTACATGCACGCAGAGCAGCAGGCGGCCGGCGGCACCGGCCGGCCACCATAGGAACACAAATGCACTAGATTAAACGAGAAATGTTGGAATGCTAACCACCTGAAGAAGAAAAACAAAATTCCGGAAAGCATTTTCAATATAGTTATTTTTGTTCACCCCCCCCCGGAATAAAATCCTGGCTGCACCCCTGCGTACTTCGCCGGCAACTTCGCCCCGCCACACCGTAAGTGGCACACCATTACTCAATAACTAGTCCCCAAACTCACTACAGTGTCTCGCGGCTAATTTCGATGCACGCAAAGCTACACGACGCAAATAACACAACAGCATCTTGCACGTCTTCGACAGTTGTGAACACCACGCTGCGCCTCCGGTGAATCCCACCTTCGCGCGGCGCTTCTCTCGCCGGGTGGCCTGGCGGTCGGCCAGACCGCCGAGATTGATATCGCACCCGACGAGACATTGCCGCTGATTGAGATCGGAGCGAAGTGGGGCCGGCAGAGCGAGCCGCTCTCGACGACCGCACCCGGCGGTGCCGTCGCCTCCGTCTGGCCCGCGACTAACGACTCCGGTCGTCGTCCGCCGTCGACATCAGCCCAGCACAGGCCAGCCCTCTCCAGGGAGGCTCGTGCTCCAACACGGCGCGCGTGCCATCACGACCAGAAACCAGATCGGGCCGACGGGCGTCGCGCTTGCCCTACACGTCCGTGCTGGTGCCGCGCCGCGAGGCCGGTTTGCTTTCGGCTCACGTGCCGAGACGAAATGGTTGTATTTTTATTCAGCGCAGCGGCGGGCCGGCTCATTAGCTAATCTCCTCCGGCGACGGCAAACAACACTGGTCGCGGCTGCGATGACGCTCGTTCTCTCACCATACGACGGCGGCCGGGAACTCCACCTCCACGTGGGTCGACAACACACACACACATATTAGAGTAGGCCGGCGTCCAACACACAACGGAGCAGACGGCTGTCCAATATACACTCGAGAACGGAGCCTCACGAAGTGCGCCTGGGCCGGGAAAATATTGAGCACTCATTCGGGCAGACGCCCATCATACGCTCATTGGGCAGACACCCACCCTACACGCATCACGGCAGGTACCCATCAAAACACGCACATCGGCAGATTCCCATCAAAAACTCACCTAACCTACACGCACCACGGCAGACACCCAACAAAACTCACCTTGCTGAGATTTGTCCTCTAACTCGCCCTACACGCACCATGGCGTGCACCCATAAAACACTCACCGAGTCAGACACCCATCAAACACTCACCGGAACACACAACCATCAAACGCTCACCGGAACAGACAACCATCAAACGCTCACCGGGTCAGACACCCATCAAACACTCACCGGGTCAGACACCCATCAAACGCTCACCGAGACAGACACTCATCAAACACTCACCGGATCAGACACCCATCAAACACTCACCGGAACAGACAACCATCAAACGCTCACCGAGACAGACACTCATCAAACACTAGCCCTCGAGGACGCCTCCTCAACACAAACTCTGACCGACAGCTACCAGACGTGCGCCGTGACCGCACCGACAGCGGTCACGGCGACAGGACCCTGTCCGGCCAGGCCCGACACACGTCACATCACACGTGCTGTCCTCATGGGGCTCGCCCGGGGCCATGGGCTCCCGCGCGACTCCCGGGCGGGCTGGACGGTGGCCGCGAGATGAAATGATCGCAGGCGAATGCACGGAGCCGGCGCTGGTGCGGAACGTGTGGCGCACGTCTGACGCCTGGCATCCGACCCGGTGGCTGACTCGGTGCCGACCCTCCGGACCGCACGTCTGACGCCTGGCATCCGACCCGGTGGCTGACTCGGTGCCGACCCTCCGGACCGCACGCCGTCGCCGCGTCAGCGTCAGTGTCAGCGCTGCATCGGCGTCGGTGCGAGCGAGCGTGACGCCGTGCACCGGCGAGGCGTCACAGCGCCACACCAGCCGCTGTCACGTGCGACGTGTGACCGCAGGCGGCACATGGACACCAGGGGCAGCGTCGGCAGAGCCTCCGACAGACCCCCGCCACTTGCGACCTCCGATCGGTACGTGCTGTGTGTACCGCAGCGCCGTCTTCAGAGCCCGTCACTTGCGACCTCCGATCGGTACGTGCTGTGTGTACCGCGACACAGTCGACATGCCGTCGACAAACTTTGTTTTGAACAGCACGTTGGCGTTGTTGAACATTCCGTCCTTGAGTGATACGACGATAAACTGCGAACAGAGTGTGCCATCACCACACATCAATCAGACGCAATGCACACTAGACCTAAACTGCTCAGGAGTGTGGAAAACCTGGATCTACATTGCAAAACGCTTACGTGGGATCGACCATTAACACGCTTCCAGCCGCCTTTAACCAGCGCGATTTGCCGAAACAGACGATTTAATAGTCCATCACACCGCGTTGTAAAGTACGGGTGTACATGAGGGGCGCTGCAATGAGCACTGAACAGCCCGTAAACGGGCGTATTAGCTGAGTGAACCACCTTAAACATAGCCACCAATACTTTCATTACTGGCACCAGACTTGGCACCTTGGGCACAACCACCTGTCGTCACCGCTGAAACCTGCAGTGGCATGCCACCACCACCTGCACTGGCAGACCGGCATCGACTCGCTGGGTTCTACTCCTGACAAGCTACCCACCCAGACAGCTCCACGGAGGTCGGCCTAACCTCTAGCCTAGACAGCCGCACTAGTCAGAGGTCGTCCGGCTGACCTGTAATCCACATGGCAGCTGCACGGCTGTCCATCCGCCCAGCCTCTGACCCGAACAGCTGCACGGTCGTCCGCCCAGCCTCTGACCCGACGACCACACGGTCATCCGCATAACCTCTGACCCAGACAGTTATGACACCCGAATCCGACTGACTGTTGAATGGGGCTCTCAGTTCGCTAACCTCTAACACCGTCTTCGGCCTTTGACGGCATCTCTGACCTCTCAGTCTTACTTTGGTTCTTAAGCCGAGCTCAAATATCTGGCGACAGCTTAGGTCTGATGATGATTATTGGGGTTTTAGGGTGCGTCAACCACAGCTTGGGTCTGACCCCGGCTCTGACCGCCGAGCCCGGCTCCAGGTATCCTGTATCTGACTTCTGACCGCACCGCTGGTCTTGATTTCGAATCTGGGCTCAGATCCCGACCTCCAACCCAGGCCCTGACCCGGTTCTGACCTCTAACTCCGTTTTCAGCATCGGTCCCGGTGCCGATCCCTGAGCCCTGAGCCCCGAGCCCGACGCCGGCCGCAGCCCTTCACCTGCGAGTGCCGGAAGTGCGTGCGCAGCATGGTGCCGATGTTCTGCGTGTGCGACAGGTCCAGGGCGGCGTCCACTTCGTCCAGGATGTAGATGGGCGCCGGTTTGAAGAGCAGCAGCGACAGGATGAGCGACAGCGCCACCAGCGACCGCTGGCCGCCGCTCAACTCCGCCAGCGACTCCTTCCACACGTCGCCAAACGCCACCCGTACCTGGAAAGGTCACATGTCACAAGTCTCATGTCACATGTCACATGCAGGTGCAGCACCGACGGCATGCCGTACCGGCGCGTTTGTGCTTCGTTCAGCTAATCAGCAGACATGCAATGAGATAACGCTTGATTAGCCAGCATAGCTCCAAAATTGACAACTTAATCATTAGAAATCAGCAGGAACTGCCAATGCATCAATGAGACTGCAACGAAAGCCTGTGACATTCAAGTAATAATCATGCTTCCTGTATTTGCCTCGAGCCTAAATAGTATCAGATCGAAGTGTACCCTAGTCATCTTGTTTTCTTTCTTGGTGATTCGCACCTGCCGTTCAGGCATTCCTAACAAACAGCTGACCGACATATTGAATGCCTACAGCTGAAAATACGTACGACTTCCTTCCTTTGACGGAAGGAAATCGCCAACGGCGGCGATTGAGTAACACCAGCACACCATGCACCGGCGGACTGAGTAACACCCGCACACCATGCACCGGCGGACTGAGTAGCACCAGCACACCATACACCGGCGGACTGAGTAACACCAGCACACCATGCACCGGCGGACTGAGTAACACCAGCACACCATGCACCGGCGGACTGAGCAACAGCACACTCTACACAGGTGGACTGAGAGCACCAGCACACCCTATACCGGCAGACAGTGTAGCACCAGCACACTCTACACAGGTGGACTGATGGGTAGCACCAGCACACACTACACCGGCGGACAGTGTAGCACCAGCACACTCTACACAGGTGGACTGATGGGTAGCACCAGCACACTCTACACAGGTGGACTGATGGGTAGCACCAGCACACACTACACCGGCGAACAGTGTAGCACCAGCACACTACACAGGTGGACTGATGGGTAGCACCAGCACACACTACACCGGCGGACAGTGTAGCACCAGCACACTCTACACAGGTGGACTTGATGGGTAGCACCAGCACACCATACACCGGCGGACTGAGTAGCACCAGCACACTACACAGGCGGACTGGGTAACACCAGCACACCATACACCGGCGGACTGAGTAGCACCAGCACACTCTGCACAGGCGGACTGGGTAACACCAGCACACCATACACCGGCGGACTGAGTAGCACCAGCACACCCCACACAGGCGGGTTCACCCAATGTCAGCCACCGACTGACATGCCACATTCGGGAAACCGATGGTAGCACAACGCGCGGCAGGTCGGAAATCCCACCGCCATTGACGGCCAGAACAGCAAAAACAGCGGTGCTCGCGTCGCATTCAGACGGCTGCCAGTCAATGGGAGCTGCGACCAAACGTGCAGGTGCCGCCGCCGGCCGCCGGTTGCGCTGCAGCCTGGTTGGCGTGGTTATGCTGCACAGCTTCCACACGACTGGAAGTTCTCTGAATCTATAACCGGCCCACTTCACACAGCACGCCTCGGCCGACGACAAAGAGCAGGCCAGACGGTACACGCACACAGGCCAGGCCAGGCCAGGCGGCACACGCACACAGGCCAGGCCAGGCCAGACGGTACACGCACACAGGCCAGGCCAGGCCAGGCGGCACACAGAAGCGAAGTTGCAACGCCAATGGCCACGGCAATGCTGCCATGTTACAAACAGCACTAATCGGCAGGTGATATACATGGCTGATCAAATTGGTGAATTCGCAGGCTGAGCTAACAGCCGTGAAACAGTAAAGCGTGGGTAGCGGGACCATTAGTTCCCGTCTTGACAGCATGCATGCTGTGAAGGTGGTGATGACGGATCATCTGGACCGAACGTACGTACATCTACCGTATTGTAAGGAATGTGAATATCAGGCGAATTCACCAGTTGCTACTTGATCACCCCAAGCGCTCCCCCTGTCTGCGACTACTGCCACACCCCGCTCACTATCCAACATTTTATGTTACGGTGTCCACTCCTTGCTCTTCACCGCCTGTTTCTGCAACGAGCTGTTGCTCATAAAAAAAAACATGGCAACGGTCACCCGGATCTATTGGAACATATCTGCACTTATCTAATGGCTTATAATCTATCACCCCGCATTTAGGCCAATTAAGCTTTTACCTGTGCACATTTTGACGAATCGTGTACAGTCCTCCTATTTCCGAGGAGAATGTTTTCCTTTGGTTTATACGTACAGCTTAAGGTCTGTTTTCTTTATCATGTTTGTCGTTAATAAAATTGAAGGTGCTTAGAATTTGTCCTTGTTCCGCTATGTCGGGACGAATAACACGGTTCCCGCCAGGGGTGTTTGTCGGGCCGGGTGTTTCCTGGGCCCAGGCGGCAAAGATGACTGCTGAATTGCGTTGCTGTCATTCCTTGCGATACCCTTCGCTGACTTCTCTGGCGGGTGTGCTGTGCTCTCCACACCAGTTATATTTTGTGATCGGACACCTATCAGTCGGATTAGCTTTCTCCTTATTGCCCTTTTAAACACTTAGCGTAACTTTACATTGGCCGGACAACGATTATACAGTACAGCAACTTTTCCCGCCAGGCTGACTGACATTAAGTCATCATGACAAGACAGCAATCAACAGCCATTCCAGCAAAACCATGTGACATAATTAGCGCTTCTGACATGCATTCTTCGCACCAATGAAAGTTCTGGCAAACTTCGCTTGCCCACGAATGTCAGCTTTTTAAGAACTACTACTCACCCGGCCGAATAATATGAAGAATTTCTAACATGATACACTACCACTAAAACAATGTAAATCGGTCTTGATCGTGTCTACCAAGAGATATCGCAGACTTTCCACTCTAGCACTACTGCCAGAGGGCATATCGAAGTCGAGTGGTCAAATGAACTGGCACCACCATCACCGGGGCTCTGACAAGGCCGCCAGAATGGCGCCCGTCGGTCTCGTATGCACCACAGCAATACGTGTAAACGACTACACCGCTATACCCACCCGTTGCTCCAAACAATGGCGCAGCGACTCGCCGTGACAACTGGAACTGAAGGTGTTCCACTACGCTTAGAGAACCCAAACTGAAGGTGTTCCACTACGCTTAGAGAACCCAAACTGCGTAGACTCAACACCAAAAAGCCCAAGTTACGTTTTACAGTAACACCGACATCTACAAAATGCAACAGATTGGGGGGGGGGGGATTTCATACCCGCAGATCTGGCCTATATTAATTTCAACCTTTATAAGTTTAGGGGAGGGGTTACCGTCTTTGCACCCTCTCCACGCCGTCGTCCGATCGGCCAAGGCCGTCTCCCTTGAGTGTTAACCGATCAACGCACCTGTTCTGGACGAAGATCCCTGATAAATCATGCAGACACATTAAACCAAGCTACACAAACCTTCCCAATTGCCTTTCCAAACTACCGTCAAATCGAAGTTGGCATGCTTCAGGTATTCGGGAGACAGACATCCGTCAAGATTGCGATTACGGTCCATCAAAATGATGCAACTTTAACTGGTTCACATGGCCAGTCATCGCTGCGTGACTGACTAACACGTCTGCTGTGCGGACGGCCAACCGGTGTCGAAACGCTTTCAGCTCGCTCAACAAAATGACGAAGATGCAAATGTGGAGGGTGGGGGCACAGAGTGTCACAGTCGGGTTGTTTACCAAAGGCGTTCTGTGGCAAACACCAGTTGCCAACAAACAAAGGCCCGCGCTCAGCTGGTGCAAATGGTCTCTTGACCGTCCTCTGCAAACAACTGGCCTGCCAGCGTTGAAGATGAATAGTTCGAACTGCGTCCAAAAGAAACCGCAGGCGGTTTTAAACTCACGGAGTGGTACACACTTCAGTGCGGTTTTCGTCCAACGTCTACAAAAAGCTCGTCTATACACGTTAACAGTACTGTTAACGCGTATATTTTTCACTTCAGGCTTAATGCGATCACGCCATACTCCTGAAATATGCGATGTGTATTTGGACATGAATTTGTTGAACACATTTGTGATGTGAGCCCGCATCCGTCGTATTCACCCGACATACTGTTAAGTGGCTGACTTGTTGGCTGCGGCACTTTTGTCACCTGTCCAGGTATTGTGGGTGTGGCGGACGAGTGGTATTTATGGCACCACGACGGCTGCGGCGCCTTTGTCACCTACCCCGGTAGTACGGGTGTGATGGAGCATTGAAGAACCTTGGGTTCTTTTACGACCCATTCAACCGCTAGGTCATAAAGCGTTGCCAACCTCTCAAGCCGATTGGTTGCGGGTGGACTCGGTAATGCCGCCGGTCGTGAGGTTTGAACCCACAATCTTGCGATCAAGAGACCGACATTCTACCAACTGAGCTGTCGCGGCACCTTGGTGGTGGAGCATTGTTGTTTTATGGCACTCCGACTACTTGGCACAAGCTGCGCCCATCAAGAAGCTGCAGAAGATTTTCTGGTACCCAGAGCTGGGTGGCTGGCGATACGTGATGTACGGCGCTCCGGAACATAACCTCCGCTCGCTTGAAGGGTCTAAGCTTTTATGTGGCCCAGTGCAATCCGCCAAATCGGCCTTCGGTTCAGCATGAAATTGTAGCTGGTTATCGTGAGATGCTGGCCATGTTTCCGGTCCACTCAGCAGTGGCAGTCAATATTACCAAATGTCAACGCTGCTGCGTGAGGACGAGTACAACAGGCCCAACACAATGAGTGTGAGAGGAATGAAATGATACTGAACATTTGGAAGGCTTAGTGGTTAAATGATTGGAAACCAAGGAAAAAATACTTTTAACGATTGCTGAACAAAAACAATACAAATATCACGCGTAGTGAAATCCCACCTCATTCTACGGGAGATTCGCCATATTCACATTGCCGGATCGAATCCGACAACCATCGAATTGTAAAATGTTGAGTTTTGCATCTGTTGTTAACACCAAGCCGACAGTAGTTGATATTTGCAGTTCTGAGATCTAAATCACTCCTGACCAGGCCAGTAGTCGGACTCCAGTTCCAACGATGGCCAATTTTGGCAAGGCTACACAAAAAGTATTTGCTAACGTTGCTTTAAGGCGGGACGAAAAGTTAGCAACGAATCAACTTAGGTCCAAAACCACATTCCCAAATTCCAACCTCTCAAGCAACAATCAGCGAATTTGCCGGCTGCGGCCGCCGAGCACCGTGCGGCGCATTCGTTTGCCGGCTGTGGCTTTGGTAACAATCATTACACAGGGAGCGTGTCACAATGGCAGCCCCATGTTAAGCGGTGGCACTGCAGCGTGCGTGTGTAAAACGGGTAGTCATGGTAACCTGCCAGGGCGCTGAGGCGTTCAGTTATTTATAAATCGACAAAACGACAGCACAGCGAACATAAAACAGGACGCAAAAATACACGTGGGACAAGTATTGGAGGAACTGCAGCATACAGGCCAGAAGAGAAAAACTGGGCTTTCACATTGTGCAATGTTATGTACATAGATGACCTAGTCTCTAAAGCAGTGTTTGCTGTGCTGCCGTGTTGCTAATCGTGTGCTTAACTAATTAGCTACGCAAGCGATAAGTGTGTACTGTTGAATTACGAAATATGAATCAATACAACACATCCAACGCAAAAATACAGAGAACTGCTATTTCGGTAAAAATGCACCAAAGGTTCCTTCAGACGCACTGAACACAGTAACCTGATACGGAGAAAATACCAAAATATTCACCAAGTGCGCATCAACACCTGTCACACAGAGGCGGGCATATCGTCACCTGTCACACGGATGCAAGCCAGTCGCGATCTGTCACAGAGGCGGGCCCATCGCCACCTGTCACCCAGAGGCGGGCCCATCGCCACCTGTCACACGGGGGCGGGCACATTGCTACTTGTCACACGGGGGCGGGCCCATCGCCACCTGTCACCCAGAGGCGGGCCCATCCCCAAATGTCACACGGAGGTCGGCCCATTACCGCCTGCCACACAGAGGCGGGCCCCCGGAAGGTGTCTTATAGAAACCGCGACACAACTACGGCGAAGGGATTTCTCCCACCCCCACCCCATTCCCGTCAAGGGAAGGCCAGCCAACACGCTGGTGAGACTTAATGACGTGACATGGTGAGAGATAATGACGTGACTTGCGAGGGTTTTTGTTCATCACTCCGATTACACTGGACCGGCCTGAACTGAATTTGCATGAAAGTTAGTGCGTGCAGTGTATTTCTATTTGCAGCCTGCAGCGGACCTATTTGCGGCGGAGCTACGCAGCATGCCAATCATCCGAAATTACATATTTTCGAGTGACACTATTGAATATCGATCGACTAGTTCAACCTCATCGAACATGTAGGGAGCATGGTGCATACGAAGTTAAATATCTCACGGCACGGGTGATACCGTCCACGCCAATGGATCTCAATCAGCGTCAAGCGATGGTAGGGTTGGTTTTAACTGGTCCCTGATGATCTTTCTCCTGCATAACCAGACTGATACTACTGGTCAGCGATTGCACGGTAGATATTTCGTTTTCATGATTTCCACACAACATATATAGGTCAAACATTGGATATAAAAGTAGCTGTGGGAACCGAAACATCAAGCCTCCTCCGGCGATAGAGCAGGCCACACACGGTCAACTAACATCCCACATCGCAGGGGCTTAGATTAGACAGGAAACGTAGGTCAAATGCATCGAAATCTTCAAAATCCAGCACTGCTGAGTCGCATACCTCCATTTCCGAGAGTCGATCGCCCAGTCCCGCAACTTGTGCAGCATTTCAGCCGAGTGCACATCGCCGAGTTATCGCCCAACCTCAAAGACGATGGTCGTTCGGCAGGCAAAACATGCACGAGCGGCGCGGCACTTTACCTCCAGTCCGTCCAGAACAGAAGCACCGTCTGGAGGCTGCAGCTTGGCGTTGGTGCCCGGCAAAAGTGTGCCGAAGATGGAGCCGAAATCCTTGTTGACCTGCTCCCACGCCTGGCGCAGAGCCTCGTTCTTCTTCTCGTCCAGCTCGCGGATCACCGACACAATCTTGGTCTTATCGTTCTCCACGATCCTCTTCTTGCGCATTAAGTCGTTGAACTGCCGGCGAATGAGGCGTCAAACCGGCGCTGTTGTTGCTGGGTTGTTGATTTTTGTGTAAAGGCACGTTGAAAGCGGTGATTATGGCGACAGGGAGTTGTGGTGCGGCGCTGGTTAACGGCAGAGGCGCAGTATTATGGTGGTGAACGAGAGAATGCCCGTGCAAAGCCCCGCTCAATACAGGTCCGCAGCACACTCTTGATCAAACAACAACAGCGTGGAATTTTGAAGAAAACAAGCAGGGCGGGAATTTCCACCCAGGCGCCACGTTCCGAAAGGATTGGAAAGTTCCCTGGTGTAAGTGGACTGAAACCGATCATTTGAGTTCAAACGGAGATCACCTTCCCTTTTGTAACCCCACCAAACGACGAAGTAGTAGGGCCGGGTAGTAAACTGTGCGCACTGCGCATTAATATTATTCAGAAAGCGTGCCATTTTACGTTCCTTTTACCGTTTTATAGCCAGTACAATGTGCCATTAAGGGCGTCGGACAAGCGAAGGCAAGAGCCTGGCTATGTGGCTCCAGGGGTGCGGGCACAGAATCAGATATTACAGCTGGCACTCTGTGGGCCTATTGCAATGGGCTCGCTCGGCAGCGGGCGAAGGCAACGGCAGCGTACCCAATCCCGGCCGACATGTCGGCATGCCACAACTTACCGCGACGGATTCCGACACAGTGAAACTCGCACGCACTACACTCTACGGAGGAGCCCGATCGCAGAAACAGTGCATCCAGCGCAAGCAGTGGCATAAGCGCATTGGAATATCAGCCGATTCAGTCGAAATTGGTTGCATTCTTGCCGAAATTCGGCTCATCCGACAAATACTGTACACGTATCTGATGACTGAATGCACTATGCCAAGCATCGCCAAATAGCCTAGCTTGTACAGTGTGTTACCGTTCATTCAGTCCCGCACTCTCCCGCTCAATTTACACCGCACCGCCGTCCAGCACATGTCCAAGACGCCGTCAATGTGACGGTCGGCTGATCGGCCCCAGGGCATGCAGGTCACGTGGCATGGCGTCACCGCGCGGCCAGCGGCCCACGGCCGGCACTGACAGTGAGCTGTGCCGATGCCAGCCCGGCCCTCACCGATGTCAAGCGAGACAGAATGAGAAAATGCGATGTGACTAATTTTCGCTTGGTACGGGAGTTTCAGTACAGCCTGCGTCACAGGTTAAGCGCAGGAGCAGCAGCAACAGCAGCACCCAGCTGTGTGAGTTTGTCTCATGGGTCAGCTGGGGTCGCCGGACTACACCGCTATCTCATCTTCTGGCACCACCGGGGCCGAGTACATGCATTTAACCCTCGTCGGAGAGCGCCTGTACGGTTGGCAATGCGGAAAAGGCTTTTAGCTTTCGGTCCCATTTCTGCCGTTGAACATTCCCAGATCGGGTGGTGGAGTGATGGTCGGATGGTGGCGGATGCGAACAAGTTCTACTTGGTTCAGGCTCTATCTGGTAAAGCTACCCCAGCGAACACTGACGAGATTAAAAAAGAAACCTAAAATACTAGCAAAGCGCTACCACCGCGTGTGACGGTTCGCTTATTCGACAATTTGGCATGGCTCACTACAATTTGAGACACGTAGGCCACATCCGACAGAAGCTCCATATTTCGGCGCGAGTGTAGCCAGTTTTGACTGAGGCGGGTTGTTGTTCAAAGTGCAAATATCGGAGGAACCATTTCCGCAATCGGGCTCTTTTGCAGCACATCGAGCACGAGTTAGTTAGTTATTTGGGCTTTAGGGCGCGTCGACTGCTGTGGTCATTTTGCGCCCATAACTAAGATATTCATATAAATACAATTAGAGAAAGTGTCAAGCCTCTCACTTTGAGGACCGCTTAAGTGGTGCTACTGTGTTATAGGTTTTACATGCAATGCATATCAGTGTGGAGTATATATTACCGAGAACGATACATCAGAAAGGAAGTCGATCAGCTGTCCTGGTTGAACATTGCTAGAGTTGTCAGACAGAATATCATTAAGTGAGTCCACCTGTGCAGATCCAAAGTGATGTCTACGCTCTTCAGCATAAAATGGGCACGAGATCAAAACATGGCGAACTGTCAGTAGTGCACAACATCTCGTGCACCGAGGTTTCTCGCCACCGCACAACAGATAACCGTGAGTGGCATAAGTATGCCCAATGCGGAGGCGGCACAATACAACCTCTTCTTGTCTATGTTTAAGGCAGGACGAGTTCCATGGTCTCAGATGTTGTTTAATGGCTCTCAGTTTGTTCGTCTGTGTCGCGTCCCACATTGCCTGCCACTTGTCTAAGAGGAAGGTGGACACCTCTCGGTAATGGTCCGTGGCAGGAAGTGGCAGCGAACGAGTGCACGGCACGCGCGCTGCTCGCTTCGCCGCAGCATCCGCCAACTCATTACCGCAAATACCCACATGGCTAGGAATCCAACACAAGAGCACCCGCCGTTTCTTGTTGTGCATATTCGTCAGACCGCTTAAAATATCACGCAAAAGGGGGTTAGACGGATAAAATGTGTTCAGGGCCAAAAGGCTGCTTAAAGAATCTGTGAAAATAACATGTCAATCTCCCTCAGACACTTCGATGTAGCATAAAGCTTTCAAAATAGCGATAAGTTCCGATGAGTACACAGATGCGTGAGTTGGGAGGGAAAACGATCGAATAACAGAGCCACAAACAAAAGCGCTGCCCACACCGTCCTCGGTTCGAGATCCATCGGTATAGGCTGTTCTCCAGCCCTGAAATGATTCAATATGTTCCAGAGCCAGTTCGCGAAACTCTTCTGAGGAAACATCTGATTTACTCGTTTTCGCAAGGTATGTATCCACTTCTGGTGCGATAAGCACCCATGGGGGAGTCTGCATGCCCTCATCTCTCCGAATTCCTCGGAGGCTGAGCTGACTTTCCTGGAAAAGCTTACGCATCCGCACACCAAAAGGAGCAACACTCAAATATCGCTCCGTTGTAAAAAGGTTTGGTAGTCGTCGCGAAAAAAACATGCGAATATGCCGGGTGGTCAGGGAACTGGCGAAGTTTACAAGCATAGCGCATTCCGAGTCTTTATCTGCGCAGACAGAGAGGCGGCTCGTGTGCCTCTACTAACATGCTAATGGTGGGCGAGGTGCGGAACGCTCCGGTTGCGATACGGATTGCGGTATGGTGAACTGTGTCCAATGTTCGTTTAGTGGATTTTCGTGCTCCATCATAAATAAAGCACGCGTAATCCAGCTTTGTTCGTATCAGCGACCGAAATAGCAAAATCAGCGAGCTCCTGTCTGCTCCATAGCTGGTACGCGAGACACATTTTAGGATGTTGAGGGCTTTAAAACACTGATCGCGAAGTGTTTTAAGATGTTCCCTATAAGTAAGACGTGAGTCAAAAGTAACTCCAAGAAATCTCACCGTAGATTGCACAGGAATCCGGTTCCCGTATAAATTAAGTGAGATATCTGCACAGTTACGTCGGCGGCAGAAGTGCATTGCGGACATCCAGCACGAATATCAAATTTCAAAGCACTGTATCGAATAGTCGACATGGGCTTTGTATATTTTGAAATGCTTGCACTTCCGCAAAAAATGGGCACACGGTACGTTCACGAGCTGCCAAAGCAGGACGGGTGCCGCCGGTTCGCAAGCTTCCTGCCGCTGCGGGACGGTTTCCTATTCTGAGCCTGCAGCACGCAAGCTCCATAACTCGCTTCTTGCTCTCGCTCCCCTAGTGCCCGTAATGGTGCCATAGTATCAGTATTAGGCGCCCTAGTAAATTGGCCTTGGCATCACCTGTTGATGCTCACTGATCAAGAAAGGGTCCCAGTGTCCGCATCCGTGAGACCCCCAAACTGTTGGGAGGGGCCTGCTCTCGTGCTAAGTAGCGATGAGCCATCTCAAGGCTCCATGCCAAACTGCAACTCACCATTTTTGTCCACCTCACATCATAAGACATTCATCTTAATCCCCGCGTTTTCTTCCCCAGATCTTCATTCCCCAGTATCGCAATTGCAAGAACAGGCAGAAGAGACTTTAATCCAAAGCCCACTCTGGTTTTGTTTGTCCTCAACATCAATCAGGCACCCTTATCCAGGAAACATGCATAATATGGAGTTATATCGCAGGTACGAGGCGAAACGAGGCGGGAGCCCAATGAGCGAGGGCAAGGCGCTGCTTGGGCAAGTTCAGAGAGCTCTGAAGCTCTCAGAGCTGCAGGCACAGGATCCGGTTTCATAGCGGGCAAACACTTGTGAACCTACCACAACTAGGCACTATTAGCAGCCTGTAGAAGCGAACTTTGGCGTCCAACTTCGGCAAAGTGTACACATTTCGGGGACAATTGCAAACGATGTGAATAATTCCGCAGTGCACCGAAGTTTCGGACACATGCACCATATTCCGCAGAATAGCCCAATTTCGCAGATGGCGTCTGAAATTTGGACATTTGGGCATTAGCGCATCGAACACACATTTGTTTCAGCCCAAATTGCTTTCACTTGTGTCGGAATTGGATTATTTGGACGGATATCTCTGACAGAATCTCACAAACGCACACGGCATACGTCACATCTCACAAATGTACTATGCCGAATTGCCGCTGAACAGAAATAGGTAGCACCAAGGCCTCGTACTATGGAGATATTAGGTAGAGTTGTCCCATTAAAAAACGTGAACAGTATCAAAACCATTGTCATGTGGCCTTCCAAAGAACTGAATCTCGCAAGAATTGACTCAAGGAAGGAATGTGGAAACACTAGGACCACGACGGGAATATGGCAATCGATAATCCTATGGGTGGCGAGAAAAACATCGGCGACCATCCGTACAACTTGGTTAACTGCGCAGTTCCTTCAGTTCCGAACATAACATACAAATACAACAACTGTGGAAATCGTGCCGGCCACCGGCTGCCAGTGTTGTCGCAGCGCACGTGATGGCCGAAACGCCCTGAAGCCTGGCAAACAATCCAATCCAGAGTCGAGCCGTCTGCTGTTCCGCCTGACGGCCCGGCCCCAAGCGCCTCGGTGGACTTCCTCCGCTTCGTCGCGTCCATGCTCTATACCGATTCTAATCGTCTTCTCTACGCAAACAATAAAATATAATTTAGTCCAAACGCTTCTTGGTGTGGTTTTATGGAGCCGGATCCTGTGGTAAGCAGAGCTTGTTGCATGAGCCCTGACCCCACCACCAGATCGGCAAATTCAGGTTCAACGGCAAAACATTGACGGCTAGATAAGCGTGCAGCCAGCGCGTCAGCACGGCCTCCCCGGTTGCCGCGCCCCCGGCCTTACAGGACCAGCTGCCAGCTGATCCTGTTACCATTTACCAGCTGAGGCGAGATCAATGCGGGCCGACGCTCTGGCCGACAGAGCTATCGGCGCGTCTACATGGAGAGGGCAGAGGTAGGCAGCATGTATTGCTCAAAAGCAGTGCAAGTACATCATGATATGTCAATCGTTTTTCTCCGTATCTCTCGACATGGCTATTTAACTACTTTCTCAAGGGGGGGGGGGAGGGGAGGGTGCGGGACGCTCTTGAAAGCCCCCCATCTAACTTCCGACCTATGCATGCTACGATGAAATGCAGGACAGAGTTTGAAAGCTGTGGATATGTGGAGCCCGAAACATGCCTTATATTTGTATCTGGACTGATAATGAAGTCACCAGAGGTCGTAATAAATCAATATATAGAAACTGACTTGAGTCCCTGGAACGTCCCTGAAAATGATAAAAAGGACAGAGCCCGTGTTCTTTCGACATTGTTGTGCAATAATTAACATAGATGAATGCATTTATATCGATCATGGTGAAAAAGGATGAAGACAGGATAGGTCAGGTCAGGTCAGAATCAGGCTTGAAAACCACCTTTCAAACCATGATCGTTAGACACACGGAAAATGTCATCGACAAGTCAATATAGCCTAGAGTTCATATAATATTTATTTCTCCATTTTTGGCCATGCTAATGGAAATATGGAAATATGGAAAACAGATGTATAATAAGCTTCTGAACATTTGGTGTTTCTACGTCTACCCCTTCTGCCGTTATAGCGGAAACACATGAGAGAGCCTCTCGAGAGCCGCCCTCCCTGGCCCGGCGAGGGTGAATGATGCCGTTAACCATAAAGCTTTGTTTTATGGCTCTATGCGTGATTGCTCTGGAGTATACAATACAGAATGCAGACACGCAACGGTTTAATGACTACTTACTTGTAAACTGGACAAACCGCAGGTGACATCAAAGGCAGCAAAAAGGACAGCAGAATATGCGTAATTCCATCAATTAAATGCAGACCAGCTTCGCATCGCATCTGTAGCAGCATACAAGTGATAGGCAATGATTGTAGCGGACCCGTGTCATCAGTCTGAAATGGCTCATTACGTCTGATACGGCCACCCATGAAGTCGCTAGGAATCGAATTCCAACGCGTAATTTGTGGTCATAGTAAGCGTGAACAACTGCATTACGAAAGAGCTTGCTTTGTTTCCTCGATGCTATGTATACTGAACGCTAGTTTCAGCACGAAGCTCCCGATAAAATGGCAATGCCTTCCGACGGACAATTTTAGTAGCATAACAGTAGACCAGACTGATCTGCGATGAACGTTCCCATTCCATTCCAAGCTTCGAACGGAAGCAAAGCACTCAATATTGATTGGGTATATGAGTGGAGGGAAATGTTCCACAAGTCCATGGCTGGATAGGCTTCGGCGGCAATGTGGGCACCGCGCGAGGGCGATATAACGGCACCGTGGGCGTCCATTGTGACGGTAAACCCAACACCATCAAATCAGAGACAGCCGTGCCATTTGTGTATATCACTGCAAAACGGACCGACTTCCGACATAGCTGCATGCACAACCAATCGCCTTCTGTGGTCTTGAGCTGGCGTCTACACGGCATGCATAATAACTTGCCTTTTTGTAGGCATCGGACGAGCGTCTACATCTGTAGATGTAAAACATAATTAAAAAGCGAACACGATCTTCATCCCGCAAAATACGTCCTGCGTCGGCCACTCATGTTTAGTAACTCGCATGAAAACGCATATTATGAATGCGCCTCAGGACTGCGATATTTAGGACATAAAAGACATCGTGTGTCACCATATCTTTTAGCGTTACCGCGCGAGTGCGACGATTGGTCTTCACCTTTATGAGAGACGTGTGCAAGCGCACTATATTCGGCTTCATCTTCCCGCGAATGCAGCCATGCAAGAAATCACGATATGCTAGCTCATACCAGCAGACGTGCGGACAAATTGGAAAGTATGAGTGCCCATATTCGAGTTAGCCGTAAAACAAACTTGGAGCATAAGTAATAATTCCATATGGACGTGTTGGTATTGGATCTGAATGAGCTTCGTACTCTTGTAAATATACATTTGAAGTGTAGGTAATAGTTCTAAGTATGTGTTGGGATTATATTTGAACGAGTTTTGTCGAAATGGAGGCATTATCTCACAACCGAGGGTCACAAGCTCCCAACCCAGATCCGTGTTTTTCCTCACTCCTGCATTGGCCTTCAGTCTGAAGCGCTGTTGCAGCATGACACGAGTGCGGTGAATCGTCAACTCGGTGGCCAGGGTCGGCGAACCATGATGGCCGGCCACGACCACATCTCGTCGGCAGACCGGCGGACGGCGCGCACGCCATCCAGTCGTGTACGGTGACCGCTATCCATGTCCTTTGGGGCGACCACTGCGCGCTGTCCGCCGTGGCGACGCGGCAGCAGTTCATTGGACGTTCACTGCTCTGTTTCGCATTGATCCAATCGGGCATCTGTGGTAGCTGTGTGAAATAGAGGTGGCGAATACTAAAAACTGTAGGACCCGAAGCCCGAAATCGGCCCGTTAGGCGTCATAAGCGGACATAATACCGGTGGCGCCGCTCTGGTGGTGGGTTTGTGAATGAACACCACCAGAGTGGGCTTGCTTTGATTAATGCTATATTCTGGTTTCTAGACGAGGTGCAAGTAATTTCCAATGGTCAAATTTGAACAGCATTGAAACAAACTATCTTATGATGTGCAGTTCGTTTTATTATCAAATCATTTCACCCTGTCACTTTGCCCATAAAGTGGAATGGGAGCAATTCGCCACTCAACATCTTGTGATAAAAACGCGTCATACATCTTCTGTGAGACGTCCTGACAATTTCAAATGTGCTTAACGAAACGAAAATCGAACCTGCTACATTTTTGTATAATCTTGAATAACTTCCATGAAGGTTAACCCTGTCACTTTTGCACTCGATTCCAAAATTTGTGTCCCAAATTATCACATTGTATCACTTCATATTGTATATCAGATTTTCTACATTACAGAATTTATTTCCAATGGTCTTAACTAAACTGGTATCAAACCCGCTGCCTTTTGATGCCATACTCGACTACTTTTATAGATATCTAACCCTGTAACTTTTGCACTCAATTCAAAGATTTGTGTCTTGCATTATCGCATTGCATTCTTTCAAATTGTATATCAGATGTTCTACATTACCGAATTATTTCCAAATGATTTTAAATAAACCGGCATAAAATCCGCTGCCTTCAGATGCCATACTTGACAACTTTTATAGATATCTAACCCTGTGATTTTTGCACTCAATTCCAGGATTTGTTTCTCAAATTATCCCATTGTATTCCTTTTAATTGCATATTCGATGTTCTACATTAGCGAATTAATTTCCAATGGTCTCAAATAAACCGGCATAAAATCAGCTGCCTTCTGATATCATACTCGACTACTTTTATACATATCTAACCCTGTCACTTTTTACATTTTGACATGAAGCTTCGCCACATTATTGACGTTCTGGCAAATATGGCGGGTGGTTAGGGACGGGCCCAAGGCCAGACGGCCCGGGGGCCGCCGGCGGCCGGCCGTCTATGGCTGAAAATAATTTCAGAAGGAAATGCGGAAAGTAACAATATGCGCAATATGTCACTGTAAGTGGCAATAAAATTGACGTCTGAAGGCAATCTACCTTTCAGGAATGCACTACGCATCATATTTTATGGAGACAGAGTCTCATAATTTGTAACTATATTCTTCGCGCACACACCAGTGAGCATCCGGGCGCGCTTGTCTCGTGCGCATGTTTCAGAGTTCTTGAACGGCATCAGGAACCTACCTGTTTTTTTTTATTTACTGGAGATCCCCCCGATGTCCGCGTTAACATTGCGTCTGACGCCTAACGCAGTCTGATGTGGCCAAGTCCAGTTGGGTCCGGCCAAAATGAACTGAAGTTCGGTCAAAAGACCAAAAGACTTTTTCTCTCTCTATTTTTTCAAACAAAAACGTATTGCCATTGGTATTTTCCATATAATTGAGGCCAAATACGGAGTTCACGTCAGCCTGGAAAGACTCGTTCACTCAGAGATCACATGCTGAAGATAAAAATATTACCGAGACTACCCTTTTGTATCGCCAGGTATTCATAGCAGCATGATGATTACAAAAGAACCCTCAGAACACGTAGGAATTCCCATAACCTGCCATGCTCAATCTAGTATTTAAGGAAGCAGCAAAATGAGACGCCATCACCAAGTTTTTACTTGTTCAGTAATTAATAATCTATAAAATGCTGCACCGTGTATTTCATAATCAAACCACACCGCTACCAGATTCAGACATGCAATCTGTCATCTGGTTCGGCCTTCCTTACTATGGTTTGTTGCGTCACGTTCATCTTCAGTCTGCCTCTTTGATTTCATAAGATTTATTGCATTGCCACTGTGAGCTCACTGGCTTAGCCAATGCATTATGTAACCATTAATGACTGCCATGTACAACAATGAACTCGAAAAAGCACCCGGTATTAATATTCATTCAAACCGACGCTGAAAATCAAAACGCATGATCATCTTTAAACAAAGATGGCCGAACGTCAGGCAGAATAGTAACAGCTACAAGAATCGACTATCAGCCCATGACACACTACAATTATACATGGTACAACTTGATAGCTTAATGATTGGATAAAGTTAATTCTGTATGAACTGAAATTATATAGGCATGATTTCAGTTGATTTCAGTTCAGTTGATTTTTAAGCATAATTCAGCCACATTACGTTCAATTTTGTAGAATTGCATTCCCTGTAGTTTATATCATGACATCACACACCAACTTGGGATGTCATTTCGGATTAGTGCGCAATAACGACAACTCTGGAAAGAATTCGGGAAGTCCAGGGCCAGAATGCCCAAGCATCAGAATGTCCAACAGGTAAGAAGTGTTCTCTGAAAGGAGGACCGACCCGACACATGGAGTGTTTTCGATCATTGAAACCTAGATTGATAACACATTTTTAGTTATATGTTTGATTAGGTGCAGTGCTGCATTGAGCATGATTTCGAGTGATATGTTTTCAAAACAATTACATTATCGTCAATAGTTGGCACAATAAGAAAAATTGACTGGTCTTCATCCTGTACCTGCTGTATTAAATGTGTGAGAAGACGAAGAAAACGATGGATGACCCTTATCTCTTGATCAGGTACCCAAGACTTTAAGCAACCGTTGCATGACGATGACACTAATTAATATATAATTATGTTGTTGTGGCGTTTGGTTGTCATTAATTTCTCCGATGCATCATGCCGTTCCAAGGTTGTTTTTGCTGTCAATGCATTCATTAATGATTCATTACTTGTGTGTCCATGCCCCGTAGCTCACAGTTCACACCAAGTTCTCGTAATATTACGTAAACTAGTATGAAAACTAAAATAGCGCAACCACCGGTTGTGGGATAGGCAAGCTGGCCATGGAATATGGGTTGCGGATAACGTTATATGAAGGTTGAAGGTTGAATAATATTGAGTCTTGAATTGTGCATCTAATAGTAGAATGATGAAAATCTTGCATGTAGTGTGTAGTGTATTATATCTTAGTCAGATATGAATTAATCAAACCTTGTCCATTGGCTGCAGTCTTCCTGCTTTCGTTGCATTAGAAAGGCACATATTAAGCTGTGCATTTTAAGAGATGCATACTTTTGGAATTCTGGTGTTCATTACCGAAGCCAGGCAACTGGGAAAGTGTTTTGAGATGCTTGTTTTTTCCCCTGTAATGTCACATAACGATTTGTGAAGAGAATAAGGTACATTACCTGCTCAATCATGGACAAAAAACAATGGCATTGGTGGGGGACGAGTGGTCTAGGGGTAAGATGCTCGTCTCACAATCGAAAGGTTGTGGGTTCGAGTCTCACCTGTCGCTACTCTTCGCCCGCGACCAAGCGGCGTGAGAGATTGGCGACGCTACATGACTCAACGGTCGACGTGTCGTAAAACCAATAACCAACCAACAATGGCATTGGTACGTTATCTTAACATAATGTGCTACAGTGCTAGTCTGATGTCATGTGTTGGTCACTTGAGCCTGGTCACAGCCATATTTTACTGCTAACATCCGGTGAATTCCTCGAATTCCTTTTACAATGTAATTAATTGACTTACACACGGCTAAATTTATTTACTTGTGTAATGCGCATAGCGTGTTAAAGTGCACAATTACTCATGAAAACAGGTGGAAACTAGCATACAATCAATGCAAAATAAACGTCGCAAGAACCTTGGAGACAATTGTATACCTTTTTAACATGCTGTCAAGTAATGGTTGCCAGTAGTTTACGTAGTCAGTTTCGGCCAAAGATTAAACTAACTAGAACTCGAAATCGGCATCTTTAATGATGATCATCGGCACACTGCGATAGTTTTCTATGTAACACTGTTATGCTCTAGCTTCAGTAGACGTTTAACGGCGTTATATCATGTCTATAAATGTGATAGCGGGTAAAGATAAAAGAGCATCCTCGGAGTCAGTATTTGCAACGTGTATGATAAACAAAATAGCCCTCTCGGCGTCAGCATGCACCAAGTACGCCAACAATCGGTGTGTGGTCCAGCTTCTGCTTCTGTTACAGGTGGCCGTCCGGCCCGGTATACGGACATCAGCGACATAAATATGTCTAATCTCACCTGAGCAGCTTCGGGGCTGCACGAGCGAGGGCAGGTGCTAGAAGCGCAATGAAGTCGACTATCCGTGCATATCAGTCGAAGGAAATTTCCTCGATTGCCAAACGCCTTCAAGCATGCATACAGAACTAGTGATCTCAGGTGTGATGCATTCAATCAAATTGCATTACCTACTAAAAGCAGGCGCGGGCACTCCTCCCTGATACTGAATTCGAGACCATCGGGCATGCGCACGAGCGAGTTGATCATACCACCTCTCCGACATTGGGACCGATTGGTACTGTCGGCTTTGGTGCCAGCTGCAAGGAAAGTTGCTCACGTGCGGGAATGTAAACCCATTTCTTTGGGGACAGATTGAGAGTACCTCAAGATAAATATTGCGATGAAATGCGATAAACATCGAAATGAAAAGAGCAAATCTAGCTGAGTGGGAAAATTAGAAGTTGAAATAGTGCATAGGATCGTGGAACGCTGTTAAAACTTGGCCGCCAGTGGAAAAACCGCCGCAAGCCCCCTTCATGAAAACTATTGGCATCAACATTGGACACTTTAAACTTGGAAGACAAAAACATTTCACTGGGAGTTAAATAATTAGAACGCGGAATGCTGCAACAAGAGTTATTACAGTTTCAAACACGTGACGGTCGAGCAGGCGGGGCCGGTCGGGCGAAATCTGGTACAATTTGCCTGGTACAAGATTCGCGCGGGCTTCACACTCGCCAGTGATACAGACGGACTGCTGGAAGTACAGCACAAAAAGCAGATCTACATCAACAATTAAGAACACTCACGTGAATCTACGTACTTGCACATACCGCATATACAATAAGAAGGTTCGTTCTTATATGAGCTAAATCATCAATAAATCTGATATCCAGACACTGAAGATTGTACACGCGAAATTCTACGCGAGGCAGGACCGCGCCGAATGCACGTAATTCCACTGCACCCAACCTGCTGAACCATCCCGGGACACGGGGAACTTCAGCACCCCCTTCTACTGCACCTAACCTGCTGAACCATCCCGAGACACGGGGGAACTTCAGCACCCACCTCGACTGCCTTCAACAAGCTAAACCATCCCGGGACACGGGGGAATTTCAGCACTCACCTTGACTGCCTTCAACAAGCTAAACAATCCCGGGACACGGGGAAATTTCAGCACCCACCTCGACTGCCTTCAACAAGCTAAACCATCTCGGGACGCGGGGGAATTTCAGCACCCATCTCGACTGCCTTCAACAAGCTGAACCATCCCGGGACACGGAGAAATTTCAGCACCCACCTCGACTGCCTTCAACAAGCTAAACCATCTCGGGACGCCGGGGAATTTCAGCACCCACCTCGACTGCCTTCAACAAGCTAAACCATCCCGGGACACGGGGGAATTTCAGCACCCACCTCGACTGCCTTCAACAAGCTAAACCATCCCGGGACGCAGGGAATTTCAGCACCCACCTCGACTGCCTTCAACAAGCTAAACCATCCCGGGACACGGGGGAATTTCAGCACCCACCTCGACTGCCTTCAACAAGCTAAACCATCCCGGGACGCGGGGAATTTCAGCACCCATCTCGACTGCCTTCAACAAGCTAAACCATCCCGGGACGCGGGGAATTTCAGCACCCACCTCGACTGCCTTCAACAAGCTAAACCATTCCGGGACACGGGGGAATTTCAGCACCCACCTCGACTGCCTTCAACAAGCTAAACCATCCCGGGACGCGGGGAATTTCAGCACCCATCTCGACTGCCTTCAACAAGCTAAACCATCCCGGGACGCGGGGAATTTCAGCACCCACCTCGACTGCCTTCAACAAGCTAAACTATCCCGGGACACGGGAGAATTTCAGCACCCACCTCGACTGCCTTCAACAAGCTGAACCATCCCGGGACACGGGGGAATTTCAGCACCCACCTCGACTGCCTTCAACAAGCTAAACCATCTCGGGACGCGGGGGAATTTCAGCACCCACCTCGACTGCCTTCAACAAGCTAAACCATCCCGGGACACGGGGGAATTTCAGCACCCATCTCGACTGCCTTCAACAAGCTAAATTATCCCGGGACACGGGGGAATTTCAGCACCCACCTCGACTGCCTTCAACAAGCTAAACCATCCCGGGACGCGGGGAATTTCAGCACCCATCTCGACTGCCTTCAACAAGCTAAACCATCCCGGGACGCGGGGAATTTCAGCACCCATCTCGACTGCCTTCAACAAGCTAAACCATCCCGGGACGCGGGGAATTTCAGCACCCACCTCGACTGCCTTCAACAAGCTAAACCATCCCGGGACACGGGGGAATTTCAGCACCCACGTCGACTGCCTTCAACAAGCTAAACCATCCCGGGACACGGGGGAATTTCAGCACCCACGTCGACTGCCTTCAACAAGCTAAACCATCCCGGGACGCGGGGAATTTCAGCACCCACCTCGACTGCCTTCAACAAGCTAAACCATCCCGGGACGCGGGGAATTTCAGCACCCACGTCGACTGCCTTCAACAAGCTAAACCATCCCGGGACACGGGGGAATTTCAGCACCCACCTCGACTGCCTTCAACAAGCTAAACCATCCCGGGACGCGGGGAATTTCAGCACCCACGTCGACTGCCTTCAACAAGCTAAACCATCCCGGGACACGGGGGAATTTCAGCACCCACGTCGACTGCCTTCAACAAGCTAAACCATCCCGGGACGCGGGGAATTTCAGCACCCACCTCGACTGCCTTCAACAAGCTAAACCATCCCGGGACGCGGGGAATTTCAGCACCCACGTCGACTGCCTTCAACAAGCTAAACCATCCCGGGACACGGGGGAATTTCAGCACCCATCTCGACTGCCTTCAACAAGCTAAACCATCCCGGGACGCGGGGAATTTCAGCACCCACGTCGACTGCCTTCAACAAGCTAAACCATCCCGGGACACGGGGGAATTTCAGCACCCATCTCGACTGCCTTCAACAAGCTAAACCATCCCGGGACGCGGGGAATTTCAGCACCCACCTCGACTGCCGTCAACAGACTGGTCCGTCCCGGAACACTGGACACGCACCTGTTCCTCCGCCTTGCCCAGCATCTTCATGGCACGCTTGTTGACACTCTTGCCCAGTTTGGCCCTGGTGTCCTCCAGCTTGCTGATGCGCTTGCTCGCCTCCACGGGGTCAGTGGCCTTGAAGTCGTAGGAGGTGTTTGGCTGGCCAAAGAACTGCTGGTCGGCTGCGATCCATTCGTGTTCGGAGAGCATTCGCTTCACCTGAATCGGACGGCACACCCACTCAGAGACAGACAAAACGGGTTTCTGTTGACATCTATTTACATTCATTATATCCACAGCATAACGAACATTATCTACGTTTATTCATATTTATTTACCTGTTCTTTATATATCTAGGAATACGATCTGTTGTCATCTCTTTGTAAGTCCAGCTATCTATTTATTATCGGTATGTCACATGTATCGCTGGGCTCATTGTGTAAATACTGATCAGAGATCAACATTTAAACAGCGAAGTTGCGCCATCCTTTTTAATGAAACGGGCGCAAGTAGCATTGTGCAGGCCAGCACCAAGCGTTGATTGTGGCGCTGAACGAGCAGGGACAAGTGCTAACAGCAAGGGTGAAGATGAACATCCGTGTATATCGGTCACACATAGGCCTTCAGGCCACGCGCCTTCGAACATCTATGCAGAGCTAAAGCGATGCTGGATGCGATACATTCGACAACTTACATTACCAAAAGCATAACTAAAAACCGTTACTCCTCCTTGCTCCTGAAGTCTAGACCTTGAGACGCAAAACACTTAACCCATTTGCCGCCCGGAACGAATGGCGAGCGCCTACAGTGCAGTGGTGCGAGATCTGTAGTTAGCTGCCCGGGAGCAGAGATGTCGCCGAAATCCTTTTTTTGTGACAGATAAAGAGTACTTCAGGATAAATATTGTGATGAGGGTTGGCAGACCTCAAAATGGAAAGAGGAGATCTGGCTCCGAGCTAGATAATTAGAACTTGAAACGCTGATTACACCGTGAATCGCTCTCGAAGGTTTCCCACGAGCGGAAATACGGCAGCAAATCATTTTCCTGGAACAAAGATTACGAACACTTCATGAAAAAACATGGGGATAAAATAGGCGCAAATGAAAATAAAAAGCACATCGAACTTCAAGTGTAGAAATTATGACGTGAAAGTCGCAACAAGAAAAAAAAACGGTTTCAAAATTATGGTCGGACAGGGCCGGGCGGACCCGGCCGCCGAGATGAATTTTTGTATCACATGCACTGCAGTAGACTCGCTCGGGCTTGGCCCTCGCTCGTAATATCTGGGGCTCACGAAGCTTAGCTGAAGGGGCGTCCTTTCATAAGAGGTGTGAACCGAATGTAGCAGCAAGTGGCCAAATGTGAACCCAATACTGCGCCTCATTTTACCCCAGCACAGAGTAGGATGTCATATTTGATGGCTTGCAAGGTCATACAGTTAAGGTGCCATGATGTTAGAGAAGCAATTCCATTATCAGGTTTGCAATATATTCAATAACGTTTACCGGGCGCTACATAGCCACCAGCAGTTGATGCGCCCCTAACCACAATCCACCAATCAATCAACCAATCAACCAATCAAGTGGAGTAAGTCCGAATGGCATGTTGACGACTGCACAGGGGCGTTGGTCTGAAATGCAGCCGTCCGTGCGCACCTGTGTTGGATATTATACAAACTGTTCGGAGGGATGTCGATGACATGAAGAAAAAAAACAATACAATGCCCGGCTAAGACCTCCCTCGATCGTGCTTCTGGCCAGCCTGGTAATCCAATTGTATCCACTTAGCCGTGGTCAGTGGACCCAAGTGCTCCATTTTACCCAAGTGCTTTGGTAACCATAACTGATGTAAGGTATGATAAATACATGAATGTGAAGCACAACTAATCCATACCAACTATTTCCCAAACGTTTTCCTGCATACAGTACTAATATTATTTCACAACCAACAAACCTACGTTATGTCAACAAAAAAGTCATTGTGTAGGGGCAGTGTTAAAATAATGAATTCTCGTTAGGTGTGAGATATCTCGTAACGAGTACAACAGGATGTCGAAATCGCCATGGAAGTAATGCTTTTAAAAATTGTGCTAAGTCTTGCAAACACATTTTTGAGACAATGGTTTCAATATGACTGTTCCCGTTTTGCGTGTTTTGAAAGATACCTAGTTTGGGGATACCGATATGAACGATTACGATCCAAACACCTATGACATAAACTGGCATTGTATAATATTGCTCATCATAGGTAACTTCTTCACGTGGAATTGCGCTACAGGATGTTGGTTGTAACGATCCAGGATCCGTTATGGTGAGCAAAAGCATGACACTTGTAAACGGGATACAGTTAGAAACGAGGCATGAAGACTGCACAAACACGCACCAAGAAGCGCGTGGTCGATACTTCTTTGGAAAAGATGTCGTTTCGGTGTTCAGTAAGTGGTATATTCCACCCTATTTCGCGAATAATGCATCACTGTGTAGGGGAGTACTTCACTTCCGTAGAGGCTAAACAGGCTTCATTTCCTTTTAAAACATAACTTTAGTGATGCAAGTGAGACCTTCATTACAATAAAGCCAAATTATGTGAAGTAAAGTTTTGCTACAAAGGCATACGAGTGGAATTACTTGGGCATAAGATAACATATTCAACCTTTACAACTGTTTTAACGCATAGAAACCGATCACATGCCCAGCCAGCTTTGTTCGGTAAAAAAAGCAGTTATAACCAGATTTAGCTGGTTATAACCGGCGACAACCAGTGGCCTGGATAAATCCAGTTGCATCCGGCTATTTTCCAGATCTGGTAAAGACCTATGCTTATCTACGGGATCCTTGAGAATGACAAGTCAACCCCGATCGTGGAATAAGAGGCCGAAATTCACACGTTATCAAACAACCCCATAATGCATAGCCGAATCGCACATGTCAGTCAGACACTTAATGAAAACAAGTCAAAAGTGAACTTATGTACCAGGTAACAGAATATGATATTTGACTACAGCTAAGCATGAATAAGTTGAAGTAAATGCCTTACGAAATACTGGCAAGGCGCATGTTTCTCATGCAACACTTACCACTAGTTCGAAAGAAATGGTAAAACAAAGAATTGGAGCTAGACATTTGTATACGAGTTGAGATAGCGGATGCAAATAACTTCGGGCTATTGCACACTTCAACTGAAATGTTTCATGACGCTTGAGCATCCAACTAAACCAAGAAATCCGAATATTCAATTATGTACTAAAACTAGCGAAAACACGACGTCCAACAAACCTATGAACCTATAGCTATGAACGAAAAGGAAAATAAAGTCACAAAAACAGCCGAAAAGTGTAACTTAGTTAAGATGTGCTATTAGGACGACAAAGACACCCTTCACTCGGCGTCGTGATGTGTCGATGTGCTCACGAACATGCGCTTCCAGCATCCTGTTCACTACTCTACCGGATCAAAAGGCATTTATACCATCATGATTCATATAACGTAAAACATGTCGGTCATTACTTCGATGCCACCTTCCAGAAATGTCAAGATCACAGGTCCCAAAATACGAGCAATGGATGCACTCAGCAGCAATGCAAACTGCAACGTTCTGCTTGTGGTTGAATCCATTAACGAGCCATAGCGCCGGGAAAAAAACCCGATGATGTCGACGCCCGCTGCTTCAGCAAAGGTCACGTTAATCAATACACTCAGATGACGAATGGCTGCCTACGAGTTTGTGGGCGGTAAACAGGACTCATACGTCGACACGGTTTGAACAGCAAAGGCTATTGACTGGCTGACTAAGCATATAATTACACCACAGAAGTGAGAGCCGACGACCCATAAACATTCAAAACCTTTGCATGCTGTTCGCAAAACGTTCGACCATAACTGCTGTTTTCACCAGTAGAAAACAAGAACGTTTTGTCGGATGCTGTAGTTTCAACTTTACGTCGTCTTAACCCTCGTCGGGCTGAGGAGGCTCTCGAGAGCCATCCCCCTCCCTCAGGTTTTCCGGAATAATGAACGAATGTCTTCTCACAGGTCGGTTTTACGTAAATCCGTACATATTTCGTGTCAAGGTCAGCAAAGGTCATGAACCTGGGGCGGGTCAAAGAAAGTAATGTTCCAAAGGTGCCGCCACTCAGAGTAAGATACAAAACATCAAGACCAAACTCAGATCATATTGTTCTTTCATGAAGACAAATAACTCTGCCGTCTCGAAATTGATTAATGCCAAGGGTCCTGACAGAAGTTAGGTAAATTGACGCGCATTTTTCATTGCATTGCTTGGGGAAAATTGAATTTGCAGTATTTTTCCCGCAGAAAGTGATATAGACAATGTAAAAAACATTCAGGTTTAAAATATGTCGTTGGTCAATGACGTAAGGTCAAGTCCAATAGCATGCAAATTCTACACAGTCCCATCCATGCAGAATGCTGATGTTCTTCGTGATGTTTTATCTAAATTGGACTCCAGCGCCGTCTAAGACATGAAACATGACATTCGGTGGTCAACCAATTACCTGTGACGACCTAACCTAGTGTGATCTGACCTTATTTGACCTAATTTAACCTTTCTATGGGATTGCACTCCAAACAGTGTTCACTTCGGCGAAGGCTGGAGTGGTCGATTTGTCAATCTGTATATTGTTCCAGCATGTTGGTTGTTGGTTGGTTATTGGTTTTGCGACACGTCGACCGTTGAGTCATGTAGCGTCGCCAATCTCTCATGCCAATTGGTCGCGGGCGAAGAGTAGCGACAGGTGAGACTCGAACCCACAACCTTTCGATTGTGAGACGAGCATCTTACCCCTAGACCATTCGTCCCCTTGTTCCAGCATGAACTAAGCTCAAGTCACAAAGTAAAAAGCTGGATAGCTATTATATATTTTTTTTTTTAGCTAACGACTTCTGTACAGGGCACAATATGCTGTTGGAGATTGTGGACAATAAACAAAATAAACCAAATAAACAAAGCTTACAAAGATGTTCTAGTATCATATCAGTTCATATTGGGCAGAATGAATACTTCAAAAGTAATGTGCCGCGACTTGAACTATGACCAATAAAGTAGACACGCACGAAACTTCAAACAACGAACTTACTTGACCTGACCATACTATGTAACCTGATCTCATCATACCATTTCCGGAAATCAAACAGAAGTACGCATTTTGCATGAATGGTTCTGTTAAAAGGACCCGAGCAATAGATATTCATATTTTCCAGGGTATTCTCCAAGATAAAGGTCCTGTTACTGGGTTCACCAATGATGACCTTTAAGGACGTCAGTATGGCAAACAATTAAGAATTAAACTATGTGAACTCTGGCTGCACTGACTTGCCAATGACGACTTTCCTTTGTCTCTAGCATGCATAGTTCGAAAGTAAATTTTGAAGCCTGATGTTAATCTCACCGAACCTACCCTGCTCCGACCATTCTTCACTGTGATCAGCATAAATACATGCATTCTTGCAGTTTGTGTTTAAAGAAACAATGCTGAAAGAAAAGTTCAGACTTTTTTAACACCATTTGTAGGGATTTTGGTCAAGGTTCGTACATTGACCTATTATGACCTCTTGTGAACTCATTATAGGTCAAAATGTAAAAATGTAAGGCATGCTTCGGGTTCTCCAGGATCAGGACCTTGCAGCGATGTTTTCCGTGTATCCTATTTTACGCAGGTCGAAGTTAGTAGAAGGGGTGTTTTCCAGGACCCCGGCTGGCGAAGGTGGCGAAGGTGGCTTTGCCGGCCGCCTCGGCGATAGTTAACAACACGATCTAGATTAAGCTTGAACGTTAATCTGTTTATGATTACCTACTCGTAATTCTACTCCATTTTCAAAACAAGTAATCTGATGGCTGAAAATATTAGGGACCCATCACGAATCTAATTTTGCAATGGGATTATAAGATCCCAATTCGAAACATTAAGACCCCGCTATTTAGTTTATAATTAAGGTAGGACTATGGAGTAAGAGCTGATATATTTGTCACCGAGTGGTTTCATGGCTTTGTTCCTTTTTCAGAGAAACATGTATTCGCTCTCGGAGTTTTCAAGCATTCCGGAACAGCGCCCCATAGGCTACTCTATGTTAGCTCCAATCGACGTCAAAACCACAAACAAACTCAAGCACAACAGCACGTCTGGCCTCCAACAGCATCACAATTAAAATATTTGGAATGAATGCATTAATTTCGCACGGTTTCTCAAGGACGTTTCATTTCTGTGATCCGCATGTGCCTCCTTCAGTCCGGTTTTTTAATTTGTTAATATATCACAGAGTATCTAATCTCAGACATCACCCTTCCCGTCATTTTTCAGTTATCTGCACAATGGTCCAATATCGCAAGCCAGGGAATGTAATCCACTGAGGGCCACGTACCCCAGTCGACAGTTTTGTCGGAGGTCGACACAGTTGACCAAAATCGTCCAGTGGGAGGCGAAGTACCACTGCTGGCACTGCCCAAAAACCAATCAAACCAGACCGACCAGAATAGTGGTGGAAGAACAATCGGCATACAGGCTCATCTATCAGTTCGATTCCGTTGATGAGGAGAAACGACTGAACATTTCTCAGAATGAACACTTAGGGTCTGCAGACATCGGACGGGTGGGAATTTCAGTCACCGTCAGGATGAGGGCAATACATGCAAATTGTGGTTGGTTATTGGTTTTACGACACGTCGACCGTTGTGTCATGTAGCGTCGCCAATCTCTCACGCCGATTGGTCGCGGGCGAAGAGTAGCGACAGGTGAGACTCGAACCCACAACCTTTCGATTGTGAGACGAGCATCTTACCCTAGACCACTCGTCCCCCAATGCAAATTGTGCAAAACTGGCAGAAGTCAATGGCACTGACCGCTTTTGACATACGTGTAATTGGTGCACAACACGTGTTAGGCCTCTATACAAATTTTGAACAGCAAGATATATGTTGCGGTCTGATGTTATGCATTGAACAAGTGCCAATACATTACTGTTATTGGATGAGCTGCAGGGGCGAATTCATTCTTTTTTTCATCTGTCATGCAGCAGTCGCTTAAGTATTTCATCATGCAACCATTTCACGAAAAGGCCTAAATGTATCACATTCATTATATGACTCATTCCAGCACCGGCCAGTGAGCTGGTTGGCAACGCGCCATCCGGGCCCGAAGTATTCTTTCACCGTTCACATACATGGATTTATAACGGTCTTTCATCGCATATTTTTCGGTTCATTGGAAATGCAAAGTGAGTTAGTTAGTTAGTTAGTTATTTGGGCTTTAGGGCGCATCGACTACATAGGTCATATAGCGCCCATTGGAAATGCAAAGTGAAAATATGTTAGGAATGTAAAGTCTTTTTGTTCAGTCATATATATAATTTATTGATACTATTCTATTTAAAGCAGTTATATTCACACCCGATCATGTTTACAACATCGTTACATAGCAACAAGAGCGAGATATCCAACGCTCATCATGAACAATCATGAAATATCCACAATATATCCACGATATTCCTGGTTCTTGAAATCCAGGGTACATCCAAATTATGATTCGTTAAACTATTAAAACCTTAACCGCACGGAAACGTGGCTTTTACGTATGATTTGAATTCGAGGGTTACACCAAAATTCCTATCAGAATTAAAAATAACTTCGCGAAGACGTCAGTGGGCTTCAAGGAAAAGCGCGATCCACCATATAAGTGACCTATAAATGACCTCATGTGCTCTGATTCATCATACGATAAAAGCAAAACAAGACATAAATAAAACAAAAAGATGACTTCCAAGGCAGCCAGCAAATACAATCGGCAAAATCAAGTCATGCACCTCAGTCGTAGTGAAGAAAGCATGTGGAATGCAGAATACTTCGATATGCACGATTCGAATGCCTCCTACGAAACGTCTAAGGAGCTGGTACGGCAAGATCATTTATATACTGAAACATATCTTCACAAAGACTAGGAAAGCTGCCCCATCGAAACATATAAAAGATATGTATGCAGTAAGGCGTCCCGACGAATAACAAGCTGAATACAAATATTACCTGGTAGCAAACTACGCCATCCAGCCAGTTAACAGCAACCATAAGCGGCTAAAAAAAAATTTGGACAAGAGACATCTAGGATACGTGCTGAAAATGCGGTGTCCATGGCCGGTTCAACCGCAAAAAGATAAACTACAGCGGGCGTCGGAACATTGTGAAACCAATGACATATATTGTTGCATCGTGTCTAAGAACACAACCACAACTCACATCACTAACACACTTATTGTTCAGGGTTTTTCGTTCGAAACAATCATCTCGGCACTGCACGTCTATATTTCTCCGCTTCGAGTCGACAACTGCCGCGATGTGCTGGCTGGGAAGCGGGCGCGCCCTCCCCCAAGCATCACATATCACATTTCCTGCTCGACTGTGTCTGGTGTCGACTGTCGGGGGGCGAGAGCGTGAGACGCTGACACGACACATAAATCACCGGAGCAGCGATGCACAATTCTGAAACCAATGTCAGTTTGTTCGGAACACAGCCGCCCCATAAATAATCCAGGACTCCGGATTAATTATAAACGAATGGAGAGACGAACTGATTCACACTATATGCTACATTTCGCAGCAACTCACAAGCTATCGTGTCTCCAGGGGCGCCCCTAATCTACAGAGAAGGGTTGCCGGTCTGATGAGCTGGTTTGGCGCATACAGAGCGTGCAGTCTAAATACTAATTGGTCCAGTCCAATCTGCGCGAGCACATACACGCACACACTTCCGCACTTGTATATGTAAGGTGTGTGTGCTGCCGTTTCGGGCCGGAGCACAATGAAAACGAAACCACCGCCGATTCACACACCAGTACGCGATTTGCCTAGTCACGCCTCAGGCGTTCGCCTCTAGCAGGCAGAGACGAGACGTCGGTCGCGTGTACACCCCACTAGCTGTCTTCACCTCGGCAGCACGCACCCTGCCGTCATCCCCGGGGATCGGACGAACCACTCTGGCCAGCGGCCAGTGTCCACGCAGCACACCCTCCTCTGCGATCAGCACTAGGTCACCCACGCTCAGGTTCACCGTCTCCTGATGCCATTTTTTTCGCACTGTGAGTCCCGGAAGGTACTCACGACGCCACCTTCGCCAGAAGTGGTCGACGAGGCGCTGCGCGTGGCGCCAGCGTCTCCGTGAGCCGATGTCGGCGTCGTCGAAAATGCCCGGGGTCAGGATCGGACAGGCATGTCCGACCAGGAAGTGGTTCGGAGTCAGCGCTTGCAGGTCCTTTGGATCAGAACTGACATGGGTCAGGGGCCGACTGTTCAGGAGTCCCTCCACCTCTGTCATAACCGTTTGGAGAGACTCGTCGTCCACAGAGCGGTGGCCGATGATGGCTTGCAGGGCACGTTTTGTGGACCGCACGAGCCTTTCCCAGACGCCACCGAAATGAGGTGATGCCGGTGGGTTGAATCGCCAGTCGATGTCTTCTTGTGTCAGAGCGTCCGATATTTGAGCTTGGTTCAGCTCGCGTAGATACTTACGCAGCTCCCTTTCGCCGGCCTTCAGATTGGTTCCGTTGTCGCTGTAGACAACGTCAGGTCTGCCGCGTCTGGCAATCATGCGCCTCAGCGCCATAATGAAACTGTCCGTGTCGAGGCTCTGGGCGATCTCGATGTGGACAGCGCGCGTGACGAGACAGCCGTACCGTTTTTCCGTTTTGCGCTTCTGCTTCACTGACAGCGGTCCCAGATAGTCTAGTCCCACGGCGGAAAACGGTCGTCCACCTGGGATGACTCGGGCGGCCGGCAGATTGGCCATCAGCGGCGGTCTGGGCGTGGCCCGTCTCCGCCGACATAGTGGACACGACCCGGTCCACCTTTTGACGGCCGCCCTGCCGTGCAAAATCCAGTACCGTTGCCGGAGTGAGCACAGGACGTGATCGTTTCCGCTGTGGGCGAGTCGTTTATGTTTGTCTGTCACGATGAGGCGCGTGATATCATGTCCAGACGGCAGCAGTATTTGGTGTCGACTCTCGTAGCCCAGCTGCACCCGCTCTAGTCGTCCGCCGACACGGAGCAATCCGTCTCCGTCCAGGCACGGGCTGAGGGACAGGAGCCGACTGCGGCACGGCAGGGGCACCTTCTTCCTCAGTGCGTCCAGCTCCGCCGATAATTCTTCACTCTGCGCACTCTTGATCCATGCTTCCTCGGCTGCCTGCAACTCTTTCACCGTAAGTGTGCCATGGGCTCTGTCAGTTGACGTGGTGCGACAATTGCCTGCGAACCGACGGGTCCACGCTGTCACTCTGAGGAGTTTGATCAACGACGAGTACTTGGCTGGCTTGATGATAGCCTGCAGCTGTTGACTCACGGATCCGACCGTCGTCAACGTGACCTGTTTTTCCTCAGAATGCCCCGAGGTCTGACTTTCGGTCGTAGGTTCAGACGGCCACTCTTCACTCGGACGCCGGAGGAATTCTGGCCCTCGCAACCACGTGCAGTCTTCATCACAGAGCTCCACCGCGCTGCATCCCCTCGAGACAATGTCTGCAGGATTCAGTGATCCCGGACAGTGCCGCCAACTGCTGCTGTCAGACGAGTCTTGGATCTCGGCCACTCGGTTCGCCACGAACGTGTGGAACCGCCTGCTCTGACTCTTTATCCACTGAAGAACTGTGAGCGAGTCCGACCAGAAATGAGTGGAGTCGATTGTGACGTCGTGCTCCTGCTTGATAATCTCGCCCAGCCGGACCGCCATAACGGCGGCTTGCAGCTCCAGGCGGGGGACGGTCATCTGTCGGGCGGGTGCGACCCTGGCCTTGGCAGTGACGAATGCGCACCAGATGTGTCCTCCCTCTGCCTTCAGCCGAAAGTAGGCTACCGCCCCGAAACCCAGTAACGAGGCGTCGCAGAATACATGTAGCTCACAGCTGACAGGCTGGGCCGACCCTGGGCGGTAGCAGCGAGGCATGGCGAAAGTCGCTAGGTCGTCAACCTCGTCCAACCATTGATGCCAGTTTGCCACGATATCCTCTTCGTCGATTTTATGATCCCATTCATATCCACGTGCCCAAATCTCTTGGAGAATGATCTTAGCTCGCATGATGAACGGTGCAAGCATTCCGAGCGGATCGAACACTGACGATACCTGGCTCAGGATTCCCCTCTTTGTGCATGGTTTGTCGGTTTTCGTGATTTTGAATATGAATTTGTCGTCGCGGAAAACCCAGTGAACGCCCAGTGCTCTTTCCACTGGTTTGTCGTCCAGGTCGAGGTCTTGTGTCCCGGAAGCATTTTCGGTCTGTTTGTGCGGTGTCACCCACTTGGTTAGGTTAAATCCGCCTCTCTCCAGCAGCGCCGTGAGTGAATTTTACATCTCATCAGCTTCCTCCGCAGATTCCAGCGAGTCCAAATAGTCGTCCACATAGAAGCGGCTATGCACGGCCTTAGCAGCCTCTGGGAAGTCAAGAATGTGATCTCTGGCGCACCTTTGGAGTGCATAGTTCACGGAACACGAAGACGAAGCAGCTCCAAAGACATGCACTTGCATTTGGTACGTGTCAGGGTTCTTATCGCGATCTTCACCACGCCACAGGAAGCTTAACGCCGGCTGATCGGCTTCCGCGACCCGCACTTGGTGGTACATAGCTTGGATGTCTGCAGCTATAGGGTACGGTCTCTGACGAAACCGCAGAAGGACACCGATCAGGCTGTTGGCCAGGTCCGGACCCGTCATCAGCTCGTCGTTCAGAGACGTCCCACCAAACAGGGCGGCAGCATCGAAAACTACCCGCACCTTGCCTGGCTTCTTCGGACTGATGACGCCATGGTGTGGCAGATACCACCGTTTCCCATTATCTTCTTGGTCGCATGGCGGCACCTGTTTGGCATAGCCGTCACGTATGTAGCTCTCTATGGTGTCCGTGTAGGCGCGCGCTAGTCCGTGATCTCGATCCAGCTTCCGTTCCGTATACCGCAGACGGGTCAAAGCGGCGGCCCGGTTGTTGGGGAGCTTCGGGTCGGGGCGTTTCCACAGGAGGCCTGTCTCGTATCGGCCGTCCCTCACCAGTATTGTTGCATCCAGAATCGCTAGTGCACGGGCGTCCTCTCTGGACCTTCTTGTCGGCCCCGTGTACTTCGTACCAAACGATTCGGTCGTCCAGAACTCTTTCACCTGCTCCTGTAGGTAGCTGTCCCCGGTGGGCCCGCTGATGTGATTGACACATAGGGACGCTCCGTCCGTCGCCGCTCGGTACACGCCCGACAGCTGGCCAGTCACGACCCAGCCAAGCTGCGTGCGCACCGCATAGGGGCTGCCGGCGGGACCTCTCCGTACCTCTGTCGGCACGATAAGATCCACGACGTCAGCGCCCAACAGTACGCTGACATTTTCTGAGCTGTTTTTCAGCAGGTCCAGGTCCGCCAGATGCGACCACTTCATCTTTTCGGCCGGCCAGTTTACGCCCTGTCCGGAGACATTCAGCACTGGCGTTGTCTGAGCGCCGGTAACGGTAAACTTTTCTCTTGACGTCAGTGAACTGACGTCGAATCTGACACGGCGCGACGGTCTGGCCTCCGTGCGGTCGACAGTTGTGATGTGGAGCGGCTCACTCGGACCGGGGAGGCCCAGCTTCTGTGACAACTCCTCTGTGATCAATGATATTTGGCTTCCCATGTCCAATAGCGCATTTACGGTCTTCTTCCCACTCGGTCCCTCCACTGATATGGGTATTGTAAGGCGTTTTACATTTTTGTACAAAAGGTCGGACGCACAGACACCGGCTTTCGCGCCGCCGCATGGCCGGGCGCCCTCCCCCAGCACAGCGTCCCCGGCGCAAACAAAACCGACCCAGAGGCAGGCCTGCAGGCGGCTTTGGAGGCCGACGGAGAGGCGGCCGGGCACGTCCCGGACACCTGCGACACGTGGTGAAGTGGAGTGAACCGGCCCGCGGCGGAAGCGGGAGCAGCAGCCGAAGCTTCGAGAACATTCGCGGAAAAAGAAAATGGAAGAGAGACAGAGAAAGTACCCAAAGCCGGAGGCGATGAGGGAAGAGTAAAACTCATGGGCGCGCCACGGTGGAGGGGAGAACCGGGCAGACCGGACAGGGAGACGGAGGGAATTCTCAGACGGCGGCGGTGGCAAGATGGCTGAGTTTTCGGATGGAGGAGAAGGAGCTCTCAGCCGAGGCCACCTGCCACCCACCATCGCCATGTGAGTGATGCTCGGCGGTATGCAGCCTCACCTTCCACCACCACCGTCCCAGCGTCACCAACCCCACCGGCGCTGGCGTCTTCCGTGTGTGTGTGTGGGGGGGGGATATGTGTACGTTGGTGGCAAAAGTGCGTGTGTGTAAATAGAAATAGTTGGTGTCCCAGGTGTATTTCAATGTCTTTCCTTTCTTTCTCTATTTTAGCTTAGAAATAAATGGAAATGTGGATGTTGTCTCATGTGACTAGAGTTGGAGTCCCCTGGACTCCAAATACATACCTGAATGAGATTTCACCACTCTAACCTGACCTATGGAAAAATTGGCTAAGCTCGCTTCCTGATTCAATACTGAATAATTAAATGTAATACACTTTCTCAGTCTGTCTCTTGATTTCAGTATAAATAAGTTTATGTTTCTATCACTGCTTTGATCGCACTATTGGGCGACCACTCGACGCCAGTCTATCGGTCCGCCCCTGGCACGGTCCCGATTTCGATCTCTGTCCAAATACTTGTCGATCACGGTCAATTAGTCTGACTCTGGCTCTTTTCACCGGGGTGCATTTACGGCGGATCAGAGACGGCCGCGAGAGGCACTTGATGGCATCCGCAGGAAAGTGCTCACATCTAGCGAGAGAGTCAGTCTGCCAGCTGCCCTCTCATGGGCGATATGTCCTCGGGCGTCGACCGTGAGGGGTCTTTGACCCTCCCTTCCTCAAAGGGGGGGGGGGGCACGACGAAAGGGCGCAATGACGAAACTCTCCTGATTGTTACTCGTGGGCGCTATTCAAGTGGTAACTGCTAACTGGGCTCAGGTATCTCTAGACCGCAAAATCCCACTGGCCTTTGTGACCCAAGGGTGCAGATGAGGGGGCGAGCATGGTATGCATGTGGGAGGGCCCGCTAGAGGGGGCCCCACATTGCGTTCGCCGGAAGTTCGGCGCCGGACAATAGGATATATAGGCAAAACACTGCCGGGTAATGTGTCCGCCTCCGTTCGCTGTACGTGGGCACGGATGGTACAAAGGATGGAGGATGCACCGGATGGGTTTGGCATGCCGTAAGTCCCGGGGCTGAAAGGGTAGGGCCGGCTAGGGTATAACGACGACCAGGGGACGTACCCATCGTGGTAGGGATCCGTGCCATCCCGTGGGATACGTGAAGCTGGTCGCACGTCTTCAACGTGTAAGACCAGGCATGGCGTCGATTGGGTAAGGTTAGGTAAGTTGGCCATTGCTACCTGAGTTCAGTTATAAGATAGCACAGAAGCCCAGGGAAAGTTTCACCGCCCAGTGTTGCAAAGCCTTAAGGCAGTAACGTCAATAGATACAAATTATGTAATCAGGAGAGTCGCGTCAGCCGTTTATAAGTAGGCCTCGGAGCGGGTAATTAATATGCATTCGGGACTAACCAAGTCCCCAGTGAAAGGGAGTACGACTCGCTAAATGCTTGCGTAACACTGGAGGGGAAAATTGTGGGCGAACTCGTTTTCGTATTATTAGGGACCGAATGATCGTGGGGAATGAAAGGAGCGAGTGACTGTTGCATACATGTTTAAAGGGGTAGTTTTAAGGACCAGTGGAATTGGTTCGATTTCAACGCAAGTATTCAGCTGTCAGAAACCTCACTGCCAAAATTGTACTGGATGTTACCCCGGGCCCTGCTTGCATCTGGCTGCCCCGAAGAACGTCGATGCTGTGTGTGTGCCGGGGGGGGGGGTGAGTGGATGGTGGATGTGTTGTTGTCTGGGGGTACACGGGTGGGTCCTGTAAATGGACGAGTGCCGGCGGCGGTGGCAGTACCCAGGTCGTGTACCTCTATCATGGCCATCCATCAGTGTCACGTCACACCCGAAGCCCACAACCCCTCCTCGCTACATGACCAGCCGGGCGCACTCACGGGCGTATGTGGTGTGGATAGGAGCCTGGCCTCGCGATATAAATACGTGTAGTGGTGGCGACGGGCCGCAGCAAGGTTGGTAGGATGTCGGAGCGGTTGAAGAAGCGGTGGGCGAGGGGACGCACGGCACCAACCATCCAGCCGGCCCGCCGGCGCCGGCCGGCCGCAGTCGCCCGCACAGCGACCCACTCACCCGGCAGTGCCGCCCGTGCCCCCAGAGACCGCTCCGACACCGCCCAGCCCGACGTGGCCCGGACCCCCTACAGTATCACCTGTAATAACACTCGAGCCTGGGGCTGGCGCTGCACAGATGCTACCCCCACATGCTGCGTGTAATTATCACCGCTGTTTCCCTCAGCATCGGCTGCGGCCCTGTACTGTGACAGTGGTTTGGCACCGTGGATCAGGGCGTGGTGACTGCTGATACAGCCATCCACTTGGCACCGTTGAGTTTTTGTGCAATTCCTGCCGATGTGTCCCGATATTAGGCAGCGGACACACAATCCGCTGTACATCACGGTTAGCATCCGCTCATCGACCGACAGACTGGCGAATTTCTCACAGTTTTCTAGTGGGTGTTTGCTGCCGCAATAAACGCACGGCCCACGCGCGGCCTCGTCTGTCCGGACGACGGCGGCAGTAGCGGTCCAGACACCAGCTGGCTTGGGTGATTTATTGAAGGGACCGGCGGTCTCGCGTCGCCGAGGGTCTCGTCTGGGCTCCGCCGTCGGCCGGTTCGGCGTCGGCGACGGCGCGGGCCGCGGCCACCTGCTGCTTCAGCCAGGCGTCAAGGTCGGTCATGGTCGGCTGTCTGATCTGGTGAATGGTGACGTACTCGCCCCATTTCCACGCGATTGGCAGTGGAAGCTTGGCCACAATGGCTGTCACATTAGTAGTGGCGGCGATATCAGCGTCGTACCGCTGTGACCTCAGTACATTCACTGCTGCGTGCAATGTGTGAGACAACTCGGTCAGCGAGCGGATGTCATTTCCTCGCACGGGCGGTAGCTCTTTTACGCTTGACAAGCTAGCGCGGACCACCGTTGCAGGATCACCGAACTGTTCTTGTAGCTCGCGTAGGGCCACTCCATAAAGTTCGCCATCACCTAACAGTCCACTCACCGCGCGAGCTGCCTCTCCCTCCAAACTAGCCTGCAGGTAGGTCAGCCGCTCCGCGTTGGTTAACTCCTGTCGATCATGCACCAGCGATTTGAAAAGTGACATCCATCTGATCCATTTGAGAGGGTCACCATCGAAGCTTTCCAGCTTGAGTTTCGGCAGTGGGCAGGATGCCGGTGACGGTGCACTATTTCGGTACGGCCACCGATCTGTCACGTGTACCTGGTCCAGGTGATCGATCCACGATCCTGGATGGCGGACCGGCGACCTCGGGCCGCTGGGAAGGCGGCCCTGAGCGGACTGGCTTACCCATCGTTCGGTACGGTCAGACGGAACAGCTACTGGCAGCCGGGCTGGCGTGTCAGAGCTGACTGGTCTGGGCTGGTGTGGGTCTGCTGTCGGCTGCTGGCCGGCGGTGGGCGGCTGCACACTTCGCCCACCGGCCGTGGAGTCGCGCTGTGACACAGGATTGGCGCCGTCACTGGCTTCTCCATACTCTAGTTCTGCATCGAACTGTGCCTGCAGTTCGCACTTCTCTAGCTGGGCTTCGGCCTCTGCTATCTTGCGCCGCCTCTCCAGCTCATGTTTCTGTCGCTCCAGGTCTTGTCTTTCTCGATCCCGGTCACAGGATTGTTGCGTCTGCATTAGCAGCAGGCGGGCCATGCCGGCTCTCTGTTTGCTCGCCTCGCTCTTTGCAGAGCCGGAGGCAACGCTCCTCGTTCTCAGAGATCGCTCACTCATAGCTTTCAGTTCACGTTCACTCGGCTTCACGTTATCCGGACTTAAATCCACAGTTCACTGTACACATTTAAATCCGGCCCGGAGGACCATTTTGTTCAGGGTTTTTCGTTCGAAACAATCATCTCGGCACTGCACGTCTGTATTTCTCCGCTTCGAGTCGACAACTGCCGCGATGTGCTGGCTGGGAAGCGGGCGCGCCCTCCCCCAAGCATCACATATCACATTTCCTGCTCGACTGTGTCTGGTGTCGACTGTCTGGGGGCGAGAGCGTGAGACGCTGACACGACACATAAATCACCGGAGCAGCGATGCACAATTCTGAAACCAATGTCAGTTTGTTCGGAACACTTATATTCTCCATATCATCGACTTAGCTGTTGGCCTGTCTGGAATGTAATGATTTTAAATTCCAAGTTGTTCTTGATTTCCGAAAATCCAAGTTGTTCTTGGATTTTCGGAAATCTAACGAAAAAGCGTTACTAGATTCCACACTATCTTCGCATTATATGGAATTCTGCAATCAAACAAATACTCCTCCCTTTGGCATTCACAAGCTCAGTGCGCGGCGCATCGTTCTTGTTTGTGTCTTAACGACGCACTGAGCAGCTGAGGCCACATGAGGCCATCAGTCTCTCATCCCGGTAGGAACAACAAGCACCACGGGGAATCGAACCCCTTGCGTCTGGTTTCCCACATGCCCAGTTGAACCACTCAGCTATGGACGACACAACGCGGTCTATATATAAACGTCATTTGGTTGCGTCCCAAATCCAGATAACAACAAGCCATTTGCGTTGATGTTGAGCTTATGCTGTCAGGGGTGCCGTCCGCATTAAAATAGCGTGTCGCCTGGTCCTGGTGACGCCACCTCTTCGACAGTTACAGCGCAGTATAAGCGCACATTTGTTGCAGTAAGTACGGGGCGTTCCGGCGCTTCCTTCGTATGTGCTTACTGGTTGTCGCAATGTGCATAGGGATTCTTGGCTTGCGCGTAAGGTGAGGAATATCATATTTTGTTTTAATTTTGCTGAGCCTGAGGCAGTTACCAAGGTAAATTGCGATTGAAATGGGTGCCAGTGCTGTGGAAACATGAGGCATCAATTCAAGAACAAGGAAACAGTTTCAATGTTCACATTCCCTAGGAATGAGCGTGTCAATGCCGAATGGCAGCACATACGTGCAAGGAAGGATCAAGTAAACTGGGAAGTGAGAGGGTGTTCTAATATGTTCAAAGCACTTCATCAATAGTGATTTTGATGAGACATGTGTCATCAAGAAGTCGCTTAGTCTCAAGACAACATCTTGTCTTCACGCTGATGCTGTTCCATCCTAATCCTTTCATCTCCCTTCTTGGCTCAAAAGGTGAGGATGGACATTGATTTCATGATTGGACTTTAATGGAGTGTGTTTCTCCTTACTTTCAAGCACGCATATGAGTAGGTTAGGGAATGCAAGTGACAGCACACTAATGAAACATAATATAGGCTAGCGCACACCCACAAGTGTGAGGTGATCAAGCAAAAGCTAGGAAATCCATAAATACTGGATAGCATACAATGCACTGACCAGACAGGTTGTCCAATATCTACTGGCCAGTATAATTTGTTTAACAAAACTATATATACATACATATATATACATACATATATATATATATATATATATATATATATATATATATATATATATATATATATATATATATATATATCTCTCTCTCTCTCTAATCTACTGCCCATTTCGTGTTTTTGTGGGTGCTTGCCTGGCATAGTGATGAGAATTACAAATTTCAGATGCTTGTGGGTAGATACCACCTATCTTGGTAGTATGTGACCACGAAGAATGTGCTGAACCCTAATTAAATAGCCCGGTGAGCTTTGAAATTGAAAATTGCATGGGAAAGGTCTGAAGGAAGAACTTACTTCAACTAATTTCAATTAAATTTGGGCACATTTTCCCATTGTTATGAAATTTCATGGCAATCTACCCCACAACTTATCAGGTGTAGTGGAGGTAGTCCGATCTGGTCTAAGCATAGAGATGTTCGATGATGCCATAACTACAACTACAGATGTTGTAACGATATTGATAGCAGGAAAAAATGGACGATATTATTGTAGTTTAGTTCAGATTGGCGATAAGTAAAAGACATGATTTCTATCTATAGGGCAAAACAATGAATTCAGTTAGTTTTTGTGTTCGATGTTTTGTAGAGAAAACCTGAGATAAGAGGTTTGGTTAACTTTTGGGTTAGTTTATCTTTTTCATTATATTTACCTTTTAGTTTACCTTTTTGCGAAAACCTGGGGCCCACTGAAAGCCCCAGGTTTTCGCATTATTATAAGTATTTTTTAGTTTTCATAAATGTAGTCCGAATTCTTGCTGGGTGGCTTTATGGGCCAGGATTATATTGCTAAGCAGAGCTTGTTGCGTGAACCCTGGCCCAACCACCCGATCCATGAATACCTGTTCAACGGCAGAATTTTGACCGAGAGTGCAACGTGCCGTCAATGCATCGTCACGGCCGCCCGGTAGCTCGTCCCCGGTCTTACCGGGCCAGCTGCCACATGACCCTCCCAGCCGGGGGCTAAATGCGAGCGCGTAAAGCGACTCGAACCCTGTATTGCCAAGGCAGGGGATACCTGTGCAGGCCAGCGCTTTAACCAATTGAGCTACCGGGGGGGGGGGGAAGCATTATTGTACTCGCATGCCGAAAAGTATGCATATGTGATAGAAACGAGTGGTACATTGTGTTCTCACACGTTTTTATTGTATTTGTCTGACTATGAATTTATAAATGATAATTTCTTACTGTTTGGAGACACACAACAGCATTATCACACGCTACTTAACATTGCAACATGAAACATGTAACATGTTCAACATCATTAGCAAGCATTATAATATATTTGTGGATGCTACAGTAACCACTGCATTGCCTAGTAAAACATGTTTACTTTTCTATTCTGATACTGGAGTGTTCGGCAAGGAAAGAAATGTTGCACTATTTCACACGGAAAGTGGCAATCAATTTGAATTCAAATGTTTAATCTTCGATGGCAAAGTGCATTCTGTTCCACGCATGGTGTAAGTACTGCCAGTGACGTCTGTGGGATTATGGGTTCTCCATTGTTGGAGAGGCTGTACAGAATCAGTCAATGCTAAGCACAACCTTGTTGTATTGACTTTGAACCCACCTCACGATTGGGAATTCAAATTCCATGACACAATTTTGACCGGACGTTTAACGTACCCACATACTCGGGCACCGTCGCCTGGTGTATACGGCATCGACCTTGCCTTTCCATTTCACGAGCCATCCCAGCCAGAGGCATTAATAGCGAGAGCGTGAAGCGACTCGATTCGTTGTTCAGGATCTGTGCATGCCAGTGCTCTATCCACTGAGCGAACCAGGTGGCAAACATAATGGCAAATATTGTGTGCGTGACTGACGTTGGTCAACCTGAGTAGCCAATGTTCTCGATAAAATGCATACCCCCGAACTTACGATTATCCAGGCATCCATTGCATGTATATGCCCAGGCTCATTGGCTCATTTCATCACGATGACGCATTAATAACTACCGTGTCCGTGGAGGTGTCCGATGAGCAAATACAAACGTGAAGGCTGGAACAAACCAACCCAGAAGAAGCCTTCACGGCCTTCGTCAGGTACACGTAGCGCGAACACCCTCTGGTGTGAGATGGCCACCAGAAGCCAAAATGGCAAAAGCCTAACAAGTTCTGAATGCATGGGCCAGCTGTTATACCAAAACCGCAATATCCAGTGAAGCATGAGGTTTAAAGCTGGGCCGAATCGGCGCTCGGTGGTAAGTGTGCCGTTCTCGAGGTATTTGGAGATGACGGCATACGGCGATGAAGCGTGCGATGATTTAAAGCGCGTTGCGTTGCTTCTCGGGGGCATTGAGATATGGCTTACGGGGTTGGTGGTATGAATAGGCCATTGGCTTGAAAATGGAAACAACCATGCACTCGACCATCGGTTCCTACATCCTCACCTTCCAAACACACTCCAAGGCAAGAGATGTATCACCAAACCAATAATCCTCACCCGTTCCTGTGCGTCATGCGCATCACTGCGGGCTTTGTTCAGCTTGTGCTCGAGCTGCTTGATCTCGAGTTCTCTGTCGCGGTTGGCCTTGATGACGTCCTCCTTTTTGGCGGTGAGCTGTTGGATTTCCTTATTCTGGTTGTTCATCACCTCCTTTTGCTTCTTGACAGCCGCCTGTGCCTCAGCTAACTCCACCTGAGGAGGGACAGAGCTGTAGCACCGTGGCCAATGTTGTCCGAGGACAAGACAGAGCCAGCAGCACTTGAACAGTCACTGGCCGTCGGCACGGCAGAGCTATAGCACCTCGACCAGATCTGTCCAGCGACGAGGCTGAGCCAGCCATCTAAACAAATTGCTCACAGGAGACAGACCACCGACTGGTGGCTCTGGAACTCGAACCCGCGCTACATGCATGCATACATACATACATTCATACATACATACATTCATACATTCATACATACATACATACATACACACACATACATATATGCATACATACATGCATGCATGCATGCATGCATGCATGCCTGCATGCATGCATACATACATACATACATACATACATACATACATACATACATATATACATACATACATACATACATTATGTTCCGTGAAATTTTGCGCTGTTAGACGTCCGAGTGAGTTGGCGTGAAATGATTACAGCTGCTTGTACTTGGCAGTCTTCAGTTGCTTGTCGGTTCTGTTCGGCTGACTTCCAGGTATCATCTGGTGCCGCCGCATGGGAGTAATTCCATGCTTCGGAGAACATGGAATTACTACATCAATACATTGTGTGGCCATAGCTCACGAGCCAATGCATTAGACGAGCGTGTCTGTCTAGCCATCATATCATGCTGTCGGTAGGTTGCATATCAATGGGAGTGTCGCTCTTGAATGCACTCAAACAGTAGTTTGCAAGCTCTGCATATACTTCATATCGCTTGGCCAGAACAGTGAATGACTACTGTTAACGTGAACTCACTATTGACGGCCAACTAGCAACACACAATAACACCCAAAACTGGGAAGATCAGCATATCTAGCTCTGTTTGTATCTGTCTGTCTCACTCTCCCTGTGTCTCACTCTCTTTCCATCTGTCTCGCTATCTCTCTATCTTTCTGTATGTCTGTCTGTCTGTCTCTCTGTATGTACGCGTGTCTCTCATGCTAGCGTACTCTCTCCCCCTATCCCTCCTCTTTAGCAGGCTATCTGTCATGGAATGTACCTGCCAGTTTGAGCCGGCCAGGCGAGTTGCAGTGCCAGCGCTACCATCTTGCGTTGGTGGCAATATTTCAAGGTAAAGCAGCGACGGGAATAACACGTGGCATTTTTTTCTTCAAAAGTGGCCTTGCCTTAGGAACAGGAGGATCCAGCTCAGACGTGCAAAACAAGTGGAAGCATGGGGAACGAAATATAAATGACAGGCATTGTCAAGTAGCAAAAACAAATTGAGTGCACTTCTTTCGCCTGAACACCATCTTTTGTACACAGTGACGCCAAGTTTAATCGAATGACCACGAATGGATGCCTTCAGTTTCCATAGTTAGATCCAATTGGAGCTGAATTGTCGGAAGCAGCAAGCTATTTTTATCTACTATACTATTTGAGTAAAAAACTTTGTTTGTCTGTTTGTCTGGATGTCTGTCTGTCTGTCGTCTTTTGTCATTTTGTCGATTGACGCCGTGTGTAGGTTAGATCATGAGTCGCACGTGCTTGAAATTTTCACACGCGACAGACAATCGACGTGTGACGTGCGGTGCCGCGTTTCATTGTCGTGGGGTGTATGCCTCGCACGTGGCACGTGCGCAAAGTTGGCACTACCCCGTCATTGGCTTAACGTGTGATTTGGGAAATTGCATGCGGCGAAACATATTGGCACCTGGCACGGCTCACAGCAGAGCCACGGAAATATGGCTGCCATCAGGCGAAAGCCCCAAATGTTGGCTATCCACTGGACAAAATTTCGTCACGATCGGGTCAACGTGCTGTCCGCGAGCGTCACGGGGGTCCTGAGCGGACGGGTCGTCGACCGCCCATAGGAATAGCACGTAAAACCGGGATTTTTTCACCAATTTTCGCGCTCCAGATCGACCCGATTCACACAGCCATATCTCGACAACCAATTGACCGATCGACACCAAACAAGCACCTTAGTGTAGCCACGACAATTTCCAACATCGCCACGGCAGCCATTAACGGGTCACCCCTCACGCGCATGCCAGGAGGGTTTGAAAACCGGAAGTGACGTTTTTCAGCGTTTTTCACGATTGGGTCTGGTTCTCGGAAACGGCTCAACTTGGCGACTTGCCGTCACTTGCATAACCTGGGCGGATGTACCGGCTACTATTTTCCCATAGACTATCGTGGGCTGCAGTGTGTGCGCGCGCCGTCATCGTGACACGGGCTGCACGTGTTTCGGTCCGTGAAAAAACTTCCGCTCTACACTGTCCCCACACCGCTGTACGATGGTATTTCGCGACGAAAGTTACATGCGCGGATAGCCCCAAGCTGTGTGATGCCCACGGTTCCTTCGGATTTTCACCATCTCAAATAGTTTGGTTGCAATCGTCGATGCCCACAACCATTACCGGGCGACATTTTTCGCCGGCAGTTTGCGCTCCAAGCCGTGCACCACGCTGAGCACAGTTTCCCACCAATTTCTTCAGCCGTCAAGACAACAATGGCGGCACGCGCGTTATCAGCGGCTACACCTCCGCGGGAGAGACTATGTAAATATATATATTCGCGGGAGCAGGGAAATTAATTCCACTAAATTGGCATAGCGGCCGAACCATTAGAGTTGCACGTCGTATCTGTCTTATCTGCGACACGTTCGTCGCGTCTGCGCCCATCATTTCACGTCTACACCACGTCTGTCGTATCCGCGCCGCGTATGTAGCGTGTGCGACGCGTCTGCCGCGTATCCGCCGTATATGTGGCGTGTACGCCGTGTCGCGTCCGCGACACGTCTGTCGCATCTGCGCCGAGTCCGTCGCGTCTCTCCCATCTGCGCCGCATATGACGTGTCGGCGCCGTGTCTGTCGCGTCTGCACCGTGTCTGTCGCGTCTGCGCCACGTCTGTCGCGTCCGTACCGGGTCCATCGCGTCTGTCGCTTTCGCGCCGCGTCACTGTCATCTGCGCCGCGTTCGTCGCGTCCCCGTCGCACATCACCCGTCTGCGGCACGTCTGTCGCGTCTGCACAACGTCTGTCGCATCTGCGCCGCATCCGTCGCGTCTGCGCCGCATCTGTCTTATCAGCGCCGCGTTTATCGCACCTGCACGGCGCATGTAGCGTCTGCGCCGCGTCTGTCGCGTCTGCGTCATGTCTGTCGCAACCGCGGGACATCTGTCGCATCTGCGCCGAGTCCGTCGCACCTTTTGCGCTTGCGCCGGGTCTGTCTCATCTGTGTCGGGTTCGTCGTGTCTGCGCCGCATATGTCCAGTCTGCGCCGCAACAGTCACGTCTCCGTCGCATGTGACAAGTCTGCGCCGTGTCTGTCGCGTCAGCGCCACGTCTGTCGTATCTGCGCCAGTTGTATCGCGTCTGTCGCGTTCGCGCCGCGTCAGTCGCATCTGCGCCGCGTTTGCCACGTCTATGCCGCGCGGATCCGTCGCATCTGTCGCTTCTGCGCCGTGTCTGTCGCGTCTGCGCCGGGTCTGTCGCGTCCGCGAGACATCTGTCGCACCTGCTCCGAGTCCGTCGCATCTCTTGCGCTTGCGCCGCGTCTGGCTCATCTGTGTTGCGATCGTCACGTCTGCGCCGCGTATGTCGCGTCTGCGCCGTGTCTGCGCCGCGGCAGTCACGTCCCCGTCGCATGTGACGAGTCTGCGCCGTGTCTGTCGCATCTGCGCCAGAACCATAGCGTCTGCCGCGTTCGCGCCGCGTCAGTCTCATCTGCGCCGCGTTTGTCGCGTCTACGCCGAGTCTGTCGCGTCTGCGCCGTGTCTGTCGCAACCGCGGGACGTCTGTCGCACATTTGTCGCATCTGCGACGGTTCCGTCGCGTCTGTCGCGTCTGCGCCGCATCTGTCTTATCGGCGCCGCGTTTATCGCGTCTGCACGGCGCATGTAGCGTCTGCGCCGCGTCTGTCGCATCTTCACCGCGTCTGTCGCGTCTGCGCCGTGTCTGTCGCAACCGCGGGACATCTGTCGCATCTGCGCCGAGTCGGTCGCACCTTTTGCGCTGGCGCCGGGTCTGTCTCATCTGCGTCGCGTTCGCCGCGTATGTCGCGTCTGCGCCGTGTCTGCGCCACAGCAGTCACGTACCCGTCGCATGTGACGAGTCTGCGCCGTGTCTATCGCGTCTGCGCCGTTCGTCTGCGCCGTGTCTGTCGCGTCTGCGCCACATCTGTCGCATCTGCGCCAGATCCATCGCGTCTGTCGCGTTCGCACCGCGTCAGAGTAATCTGCGCCGCGTTTGTCGCGTCTCCACCGCGTCTGTCGCGTCTGCGGCGGGTCCGTCGCGTCTGCTCCGCGTCTGACGCGTCTGCTCCGCGTCTGACGCGTGGCTCGATTTAAACCGGAATAGCGGCCGAACTAATGGACCGATCGACTTGAAACCAACAACACTTTGTAGCATAAAATATTGCATTCTTTCGCTCAGCGAAGCGAGCGGGACTACGCTTGATGTATGAATGAATGATGAGAATATAACCAATGTTACACCAAAATTGGCATAGCGACCGTACCATAAGACCGGAATTTGTCTTACCAAAGCGGAGACGGCGCGCGATTTCTCGGCGGCGACATCTCCGCCGGACAGATTTCTTTTTAAATAAAAATATTCTGGAGCAGGGAAATGAATTTCCCTACGCCGCCTCTGTCGCGTCTGCGCCGTGTCTGTCACAAACGCGGGACGTCTGTCGCATCTGCGACGGATCCGTCGTGTAGGTTAGGTTAGGTTAGGATAGGTTAGGTTAGGTTAGGTTAGGTTAGGTTAGGTTAATGAATTCCACTAAAATTGGCATAGCGGCCGAACCACTAGGCCGATTCACATGAAACCAACGCCAAATTTTTTTTTAACCGCAGCGGAGCAAGGGCCGAAGGCGCTTGTCTAATATACTATTTGAGTAAAAAACTTTGTTTGTCTGTTTGTCTGTCTAGATATCTGTCTGTCGTCTTTTGTCCTTTTGTCGATTGACGCCGTGTGTAGGTTAGATCATGAGTCGCACGTGCTTGAAATTTTCACACGCGACAGACAATCGACGTGTGACGTGCGGTGCCGCGTTTCGTTGTCGTGGAGTGAATGCCTGGCACGTGGCACGTGCGCAAAGTTGGCACTACCCCGTCATTGGCTTAACGTGTGATTTGGGAAATTGCATGCGGCGGACGAAACGTGCACACGTTGGCGCCTGGCACGGCGCACAACAGAGCCACGGAAATATGGCCGACATCACGCGAAAGCCCCAAATGTTGGCTATCACCGGGATGAAATGGCGTCACGATCGGGTCAACGTGCTGCCCGTGAGCGTCAAGGGGGTCCCGAGCGGACGGGCCGTCGACCGCCCATAGGAATAGCACGTAAAACCGGGAATTTTTTCACCAATTTTAGCGCTCCCGATCGACCCGATTCACACCGCCATATCTCGACAACCAATGGACCGATCGACACCAAACAAACACCATAGTGTAGCCACGGCAATTGCCAACATCGCCACGGCAGCTATTTACGGGTCACCCCTCACGCGCACGCGAGGGGGGCGTGAAAATCGGAAGTGACGTTTTTCAGCGTTTTTCACGATTGGGTCTGGTTCTCGGAAACGGCTCAACTTGGCGACTTGCCGTCACTTGCATGACCTGGGCGGATGTACCGGCTACCATTTTCCCATAGACTATCGTGGGCTGCAGTGTGTGCGCGCGCCGTCATCGTGACACGGGCTGCACGTGTTTCGGTTCGTGGAAAAACGTCCGCTCTACACTGTTCCCACACCACTGTCCGATGACATTTCGCGACGAAAGTTACATGCGCGGATAGCGCCAGGCTTTGTGATGCCCACGGTTCCTTCGGATTTTCCACATCTCAAATAGTTTGGTAGCAATCGTCGAAGCCCGCAACCATTACCGGGCGACATATTTCGCCGGCGATTTGCGCTTCAAGCCATGGACCACGCTGAGCACAGTTTGCCACTAATTTCTTCAGCCGTCAAGACAACAATGGCGGCACGCGCGTTATCGGCGGCTACACCTCCGCGGGTGAGACTCGGTAAATATATATATTCGCGGGAGCAGGGAAATTAATTCCACTAAATTGGCATAGCGGCCGAACCATTAGAGATGCACGTCGTGTCAGTCTTATCTGCGCCACGTTCGTCGCGTTTGCGCCAATCATGTCACGTCTACGCCACGTCTGTCGTGTCCGCGCCGCCTATGTCGCGTGTGCGACGCGTCTGCCGCGTATCCGCCGTATATGTGGCGTGTACGCCGTGTCGCGTCCGCGACACGTCTGTCGCATCTGCGCCGAGTCCGTCGCGTCTCTCCCATCTGCGCCGCATATGACGTGTCGGCGCCGTGTCTGTCGCGTCTGCACCGTGTCTGTCGCGTCTGCGCCACGTCTGTCGCGTCCGTACCGGGTCCATCGCGTCTGTCGCTTTCGCGCCGCGTCACTGTCATCTGCGCCGCGTTCGTCGCGTCCCCGTCGCACATCACCCGTCTGCGGCACGTCTGTCGCGTCTGCACAACGTCTGTCGCATCTGCGCCGCATCCGTCGCGTCTGCGCCGCATCTGTCTTATCAGCGCCGCGTTTATCGCATCTGCACGGCGCATGTAGCGTCTGCGCCGCGTCTGTCGCGTCTGCGTCATGTCTGTCGCAACCGCGGGACATCTGTCGCATCTGCGCCGAGTCCGTCGCACCTTTTGCGCTTGCGCCGGGTCTGTCTCATCTGTGTCGCGTTCGTCGCGTCTGCGCCGCATATGTCCAGTCTGCGCCACAACAGTCACGTCTCCGTCGCATGTGACAAGTCTGCGCCGTGTCTGTCGCGTCAGCGCCACGTCTGTCGTATCTGCGCCAGTTCTATCGCGTCTGTCGCGTTCGCGCCGCGTCAGTCGCATCTGCGCCGCGTTTGCCACGTCTACGCCGCGCGGATCCGTCGCATCTGTCGCTTCTGCGCCGTGTCTGTCGCGTCTGCGCCGGGTCTGTCGCGTCCGCGAGACATCTGTCGCACCTGCTCCGAGTCCGTCGCATCTCTTGCGCTTGCGCCGCGTCTGGCTCATCTGTGTTGCGATCGTCACGTCTGCGCCGCGTATGTCGCGTCTGCGCCGTGTCTGCGCCGCGGCAGTCACGTCCCCGTCGCATGTGACGAGTCTGCGCCGTTTCTGTCGCGTCTGCGCCGTGTCTGTCGCATCTGCGCCAGAACCATAGCGTCTGCCGCGTTCGCGCCGCGTCAGTCTCATCTGCGCCGCGTTTGTCGCGTCTACGCCGAGTCTGTTGCGTCTGCGCCGTGTCTGTCGCAACCGCGGGACGTCTGTCGCACATTTGTCGCATCTGCGACGGTTCCGTCGCGTCTGTCGCGTCTGCGACGCATCTGTCTTATCGGCGCCGCGTTTATCGCGTCTGCACGGCGCATGTAGCGTCTGCGCCGCGTCTGTCGCATCTTCACCGCGTCTGTCGCGTCTGCGCCGTGTCTGTCGCAACCGCGGGACATCTGTCGCATCTGCGCCGAGTCGGTCGCACGTTTTGCGCTATCGCCGGGTCTGTCTCATCTGCGTCGCGTTCGCCGCGTATGTCGCGTCTGCGCCGTGTCTGCGCCACAGCAGTCACGTCCCCGTAGAATGTGACGAGTCTGGGCCGTGTCTATCGCGTCTGCGCCGTGTCTGTCGCGTCTGCGCCGTGTCTGTCGCGTCTGCGCCACATCTGTCGCATCTGCTCCAGATCCATCGCGTCTGTCGCGTTCGCACCGCGTCAGTCTAATCTGCGCCGCGTTTGTCGCGTCTACGCCGCGTCTGTCGCGTCTGCGGCGGGTCCGTCGCATCTGCTCCGCGTCTGAAGCGTCTGCTCCGCGTCTGACGCGTGGCTCGATTTAAACCGGAATAGCGGCCGAACTAATGGAACGATCGACTTGAAACCAACAACACTTTGTAGCATAAAATATTGCATTCTTTCGCTCAGCGAAGCGAGCGGGACTACGTTTGATGTATGAATGAATGATGGGAATATAACCAATGTTACACCGAAATTGGTATAGCGACCGTACCATAAGGCCGGAATTTGTCTTACCAAAGCGGAGACGGCGCGCGATTTCTCGGCGGCGACATCTCCGCCGGACAGATTTCTTTTTAAATAAAAATATTCTGGAGCAGGTAAATGAATTTCCCTGCGCCGCCTCTGTCGCGTCTGCGCCGTGTCTGTCACAAACGCGGGACGTCTGTCGCATCTGCGACGGATCCGTCGTGTAGGTTAGGTTAGGTTAGGATAGGTTAGGTTAGGTTAGGTTAGGTTAGGTTAGGTTAGGTTGGGTTAGGTTAATGAATTCCACTAAAATTGGCATAGCGGCCGAACTACTAGGCCGATTCACATCAAATCAACGCCAAATGTTTAACCGCAGCGGAGCAAGGGCCGAAAACAACAATGGCGGCGCGCGCGTTATCGGCGGCTACACCTCCGCGGGAGAGTCTCTGTAAATATATATAGTCGCGGGAGCAGGGAAATTAATTCCACTAAAATGGGCATAGCCGCCGAACCATTAGAGTTGCACGTCGTGTCCGTCTAATCTGCGCCACGTTCGTCGCGTCTGCGCCCATCATGTCACGTCTACGCCACGTCTGTCGTGTCCGCGCCGCCTATGTCGCGTGTGCGACGCGTATCCGCCGTATATGTAGCGTGTACGCCGTGTCGCGTCCGCGGCACGTCTGTCGCATCTGCGCCGAGTCCGACGCGTCTCTCTCATCTGCGCCGCATATGACGTGTCGGCGCCGTGTCTGTCGCGTCTGCACCGTGTCTGTCGCGTCTGCGCCACGTTTGTGGCGTCCGTACCGGGTCCATCGCGTCTGTCGCTTTCGCGCCGCGTCACTGTCATCTGCGCCGCGTTCGTCGCGTTTCCGTCGCACATGACCCGTCTGCGGCACGTCTGTAGCGTCTGCACAACGTCTGTCGCATCTGCGCCGCATCCGTCGCGTCTGCGCCGCATCTGTCTTATCGGCGCCGCGTTTATCGCATCTGCACGGCGCATGTAGCGTCTGCGCCGCGTCTGTCGCGTCTGCGTCATGTCTGTCGCAACCGCGGGACATCTGTCGCATCTGCGCCGAGTCCGTCGCACCTTTTGCGCTTGCGCCGGGTCTGTCTCATCTGTGTCGCGTTCGTCGCGTCTGCGCCGCGTATGTCCAGTCTGCGCCGCAACAGTCACGTCTCCGTCGCATGTGACAAGTCTGCGCCGTGTCTGTCGCGTCAGCGCCACGTCTGTCGTATATGCGCCAGTTCTATCGCGTATGTCGTGTTCGCGCCGCGTCAGTCGCATCTGCGCCGCGTTTGCCGCGTCTACGCCGCGCGGATCCGTCGCATCTGTGGCTTCTGCGCCGTGTCTGTCGCGTCTGCGCCGGGTCTGTCGCGTCCGCGGGACATCTGTCGCACCTGCTCCGAGTCCGTCGCATCTCTTGCGCTTGCGCCGCGTCTGGCTCATCTGCGTTGCGATCGTCACGTCTGCGCCGCGTATGTCGCGTCTGCGCCGTGTCTGCGCCGCGGCAGTCACGTCCCCGTCGCATGTGACGAGTCTGCGCCGTGTCTGTCGCATCTGCGCCAGTTGTCGCGGAGGGCACGTCTTGCATCTGCGCCAGAACCATAGCGTCTGCCGCGTTCGCGCCGCGTCAGTCTCATCTGCGCCGCGTTTGTCGCGTCTACGCCGGGTCTGTCGCGTCTGCGCCGTGTCTGTCGCAACCGCGGGACGTCTGTCGCACATTTGTCGCATCTGCGACGATTCCGTCGCGTCTGTCGCGTCTGCGCCGCATCTGTCTTATCGGCGCCGCGTTTATCGCGTCTGCACGGCGCATGTAGCGTCTGCGCCGCGTCTGTCGCATCTTCACCGCGTCTGTCGCGTCTGCGCCGTGTCTGTCGCAACCGCGGGACATCTGTCGCATCTGCGCCGAGTCGGTCGCACCTTTTGCGCTGGCGCCGGGTCTGTCTCATCTGCGTCGCGTTCGCCGCGTATGTCGCGTCTGCGCCGTGTCTGCGCCACAGCAGTCACGTCCCCGTCGCATGTGACGAGTCTGCGCCGTATCTGTCGCGTCTGCGCCGTGTCTGTCGCGTCTGCGCCACATCTGTCGCATCTGCGCCAGATCCATCGCGTCTGTCGCGTTCGCACCGCGTCAGTCTAATCTGCGCCGCGTTTATCGTGTCTACGCCGCGTCTGTCGCGTCTGCGGCGGGTCCGTCGCGTCTGCTCCGCGTCTGACGCGTCTGCTCCGCGTCTGACGCGTGGCTCGATTTAAACCGGAATAGCGGCCGAACTAATGGACCGATCGACTTGAAACCAACAACACTTTGTAGCATAAAATATTGCATTCTTTCGCTCAGCGAAGCGAGCGGGACTGCGCTTGATGTATGAATGAATGATGAGAATATAACCAATGTTACACCAAAATTGGCATAGCGACCGTACCATAAGACCGGAATTTGTCTTACCAAAGCGGAGACGGCGCGCGATTTCTCGGCGGCGACATCTCCGCCGGACAGATTTCTTTTTAAATAAAAATATTCTGGAGCAGGGAAATGAATTTCCCTACGCCGCCTCTGTCGCGTCTGCGCCGTGTCTGTCACAAACGCGGGACGTCTGTCGCATCTGCGACGGATCCGTCGTGTAGGTTAGGTTAGGTTAGGTTAGGTTAGGTTAGGTTAGGTTAGGTTAGGTTAATGAATTCCACTAAAATTGGCATAGCGGCCGAACCACTAGGCCGATTCACATGAAACCAACGCCAATTTTTTTTAACCGCAGCGGAGCAAGGGCCGAAGGCGCTTGTCTAATATACTATTTGAGTAAAAAACTTTGTTTGTCTGTTTGTCTGTCTGGATATCTGTCTGTCGTCTTTTGTCCTTTTGTCGATTGACGCCGTGTGTAGGTTAGATCATGAGTCGCACGTGCTTGAAATTTTCACACGCGACAGACAATTGACGTGTGACGTGCGGTGCCGCGTTTCGTTGTCGTGGAGTGAATGCCTGGCACGTGGCACGTGCGCAAAGTTGGCACTACCCCGTCATTGGCTTAACGTGTGATTTGGGAAATTGCATGCGGCGGACAAACTGACTTGGCGCCTGGCACGGCGCACAACAGAGCCACGGAAATATGGCCGACATCACGCGAAAGCCCCAAATGTTGGCTATCACCGGGATGAAATTTCGTCACGATCGGGTCAACGTTCTGCCCGTGAGCGTCACGGGGGTCCTGAGCGCACGGGTCGTCGGCCGCCCATAGGAATAGCACGTAAAACCGGGATTTTTTCACCAATTTTAGCGCTCCGGATCGACCCGATTCACACCGCCATATCTCGACAACCAATGGACCGATCGACACCAAACAAACACCATAGTGTAGCCACGGCAATTGCCAACATCGCCACGGCAGCCATTAACGGGTCACCCCTCACGCGCACGCGAGGGGGGTGTGAAAAGCGGAAGTGACGTTTTTCAGCGTTTTTCACGATTGGGTCTGGTTCTCGGAAACGGCTCAACTTGGCGACTTGCCGTCACTTGCATGACCTGGGCGGATGTACCGGCTACCATTTTCCCATAGACTATCGTGGGCTGCAGTGTGTGCACGCGCCGTCATCGTGACACGGGCTGCACGTGTTTCGGTCCGTGAAAAAACGTCCGCTCTACACTGTCCCCACACCGCTGTACGATGGTATTTCGCGACGAAAGTTGCATGCGCAGATAGCCCCAAGCTTTGTGATGCCCACGGTTCCTTCGGATTTTCACCATCTCAAATAGTTTGGTAGCAATCGTCGATGCCCGCAACCATTACCGGGCGACATTTTTCGCCGGCAGTTTGCGCTCCAAGCCATGGACCACGCTGAGCACAGTTTCCCACTAATTTCTTCAGCCGTCAAGACAACAATGGCGGCACGCGCGTTATCGGCGGCTACACCTCCGCGGGAGAGACTCTGTAAATATATATATTCGCGGGAGCAGGGAAATTAATTCCACTAAATTGGCATAGCGGCCGAACCATTAGAGTTGCACGTCGTGTCAGTCTTATCTGCGCCACGTTCGTCGCGTCTGCGCTCATCATGTCACGTCTACGCCACGTCTGTCGTATCCGCGCCGCGTATGTAGCGTGTGCGACGCGTCTGCCGCGTATCCGCCGTATATGTGGCGTGTACGCCGTGTCGCGTCCGCGACACGTCTGTCGCATCTGCGCCGAGTCCGTCGCGTCTCTCTCATCTGCGCCGCATATGACGTGTCGGCGCCGTGTCTGTCGCGTCTGCACCGTGTCTGTCGCGTCTGCGCCACGTCTGTCGCGTCCGTACCGGGTCCATCGCGTCTGTCGCTTTCGCGCCGCGTCACTGTCATCTGCGCCGCGTTCGTCGCGTCCCCGTCGCACATGACCCGTCTGCGGCACGTCTGTCGCGTCTGCACAACGTCTGTCGCATCTGCGCCGCATCCGTCGCGTCTGCGCCGCATCTGTCTTATCGGCGCCGCGTTTATCGCATCTGCACGGCGCATGTAGCGTCTGCGCCGCGTCTGTCGCGTCTGCGTCATGTCTGTCGCAACCGCGGGACATCTGTCGCATCTGCGCCGAGTCCGTCGCACCTTTTGCGCTTGCGCCGGGTCTGTCTCATCTGTGTCGCGTTCGTCGCGTCTGCGCCGCATATGTCCAGTCTGCGCCGCAACAGTCACGTCTCCGTCGCATGTGACAAGTCTGCGCCGTGTCTGTCGCGTCAGCGCCACGTCTGTCGTATCTGCGCCAGTTCTATCGCGTATGTCGTGTTCGCGCCGCGTCAGTCGCATCTGCGCCGCGTTTGCCGCGTCTACGCCGCGCGGATCCGTCGCATCTGTGGCTTCTGCGCCGTGTCTGTCGCGTCTGCGCCGGGTCTGTCGCGTCCGCGGGACATCTGTCGCACCTGCTCCGAGTCCGTCGCATCTCTTGCGCTTGCGCCGCGTCTGGCTCATCTGCGTTGCGATCGTCACGTCTGCGCCGCGTATGTCGCGTCTGCGCCGTGTCTGCGCCGCGGCAGTCACGTCCCCGTCGCATGTGACGAGTCTGCGCCGTTTCTGTCGCGTCTGCGCCGTGTCTGTCGCATCTGCGCCAGAACCATAGCGTCTGCCGCGTTCGCGCCGCGTCAGTCTCATCTGCGCCGCGTTTGTCGCGTCTACGCCGAGTCTGTTGCGTCTGCGCCGTGTCTGTCGCAACCGCGGGACGTCTGTCGCACATTTTTTCGCATCTGCGACGGTTCCGTCGCGTCTGTCGCGTCTGTCTTATAGGCGCCGCGTTTATCGCGTCTGCACGGCGCATGTAGCGTCTGCGCCGCGTCTGTCGCATCTTCACCGCGTCTGTCGCGTCTGCGCCGTGTCTGTCGCAACCGCGGGACATCTGTCGCATCTGCGCCGAGTCGGTCGCACCTTTTGCGCTGGCGCCGGGTCTGTCTCATCTGCGTCGCGTTCGCCGCGTATGTCGCGTCTGCGCCGTGTCTGCGCCACAGCAGTCACGTCCCCGTCGCATGTGACGAGTCTGCGCCGTGTCTATCGCGTCTGCGCCGTGTCTGTCGCGTCTGCGCCGTGTCTGTCGCGTCTGCGCCACATCTGTCGCATCTGCGCCAGATCCATCGCGTCTGTCGCGTTCGCACCGCGTCAGTCTAATCTGCGCCGCGTTTGTCGCGTCTACGCCGCGTCTGTCGCGTCTGCGGCGGGTCCGTCGCGTCTGCTCCGCGTCTGACGCGTCTGCTCCGCGTCTGACGCGTGGCTCGATTTAAACCGGAATAGCGGCCGAACTAATGGACCGATCGACTTGAAACCAACAACACTTTGTAGCATAAAATATTGCATTCTTTCGCTCAGCGAAGCGAGCGGGACTACGCTTGATGTATGAATGAATGATGAGAATATAACCAATGTTACACCAAAATTGGCATAGCGACCGTACCATAAGACCGGAATTTGTCTTACCAAAGCGGAGACGGCGCGCGATTTCTCGGCGGCGACATCTCCGCCGGACAGATTTCTTTTTAAATGAAATATTCTGGAGCAGGGAAGTGAATTTCCCTACGCCGCCTCTGTCGCGTCTGCGCCGTGTCTGTCACAAACGCGGGACGTCTGTCGCATCTGCGACGGATCCGTCGTGTAGGTTAGGTTAGGTTAGGTTAGGTTAGGTTAGGTTAGGTTAGGTTAGGTTAGGTTAATGAATTCCACTAAAATTGGCATAGCGGCCGAACCACTAGGCCGATTCACATGAAACCAACGCCAAATTTTTTTTAACCGCAGCGGAGCAAGGGCCGAAGGCGCTTGTCTAATATACTATTTGAGTAAAAAACTTTGTTTGTCTGTTTGTCTGTCTGGATATCTGTCTGTCGTCTTTTGTCCTTTTGTCGATTGACGCCGTGTGTAGGTTAGATCATGAGTCGCACGTGCTTGAAATTTTCACACGCGACAGACAATTGACGTGTGACGTGCGGTGCCGCGTTTCGTTGTCGTGGAGTGAATGCCTGGCACGTGGCACGTGCGCAAAGTTGGCACTACCCCGTCATTGGCTTAACGTGTGATTTGGGAAATTGCATGCGGCGGACGAAACGTGCACACGTTGGCGCCTGGCACGGCGCACAACAGAGCCACGGAAATATGGCCGACATCACGCGAAAGCCCCAAATGTTGGCTATCACCGGGATGAAATTTCGTCACGATCGGGTCAACGTGCTGCCCGTGAGCGTCAAGGGGGTCCCGAGCGGACGGGCCGTCGGCCGCCCATAGGAATAGCACGTAAAACCGGGATTTTTTCACCAATTTTAGCGCTCCCGATCGACCCGATTCACACCGCCATATCTCGACAACCAATGGACCGATCGACACCAAACAAACACCATAGTGTAGCCACGGCAATTGCCAACATCGCCACGGCAGCTATTAACGGGTCACCCCTCACGCGCACGCGAGGGGGGTTTGAAAATCGGAAGTGACGTTTTTCAGCGTTTTTCACGATTGGGTCTGGTTCTCGGAAACGGCTCAACTTGGCGACTTGCCGTCACTTGCATAACCTGGGCGGATGTACCGGCTACCATTTTCCCATAGACTATCGTGGGCTGCAGTGTGTGCGCGCGCCGTCATCGTGACACGGGCTGCACGTGTTTCGGTCCGTGAAAAAACGTCCGCTCTACACTGTCCCCACACCACTGTCCGATGACATTTCGCGACGAAAGTTGCATGCGCAGATAGCCCCAAGCTTTGTGATGCCCACGGTTCCTTCGGATTTTCCACATCTCAAATAGTTTGGTAGCAATCGTCGAAGCCCGCAACCATTACCGGGCGACATATTTCGCCGGCGATTTGCGCTTCAAGCCATGGACCACGCTGAGCACAGTTTCCCACCAATTTCTTCAGCCGTCAAGACAACAATGGCGGCACGCGCGTTATCGGCGGCTACACCTCCGCGGGAGAGACTCTGTAAATATATATATTCGCGGGAGCAGGGAAATTAATTCCACTAAATTGGCATAGCGGCCGAACCATTAGAGATGCACGTCGTGTCAGTCTTATCTGCGCCACGTTCGTCGCGTCTGCGCCCATCATGTCACGTCTACGCCACGTCTGTCGTGTCCGCGCCGCGTATGTCGCGTGTGCGACGCGTCTGCCGCGTATCCGCCGTATATGTGGCGTGTACGCCGTGTCGCGTCCGCGACACGTCTGTCGCATCTGCGCCGAGTCCGTCGCGTCTCTCTCATCTGCGCCGCATATGACGTGTCGGCGCCGTGTCTGTCGCGTCTGCACCGTGTCTGTCGCGTCTGCGCCACGTCTGTCGCGTCCGTACCGGGTCCATCGCGTCTGTCGCTTTCGCGCCGCGTCACTGTCATCTGCGCCGCGTTCGTCGCGTCCCCGTCGCACATGACCCGTCTGCGGCACGTCTGTCGCGTCTGCACAACGTCTGTCGCATCTGCGCCGCATCCGTCGCGTCTGCGCCGCATCTGTCTTATCGGCGCCGCGTTTATCGCATCTGCACGGCGCATGTAGCGTCTGCGCCGCGTCTGTCGCGTCTGCGTCATGTCTGTCGCAACCGCGGGACATCTGTCGCATCTGCGCCGAGTCCGTCGCACCTTTTGCGCTTGCGCCGGGTCTGTCTCATCTGTGTCGCGTTCGTCGCGTCTGCGCCGCGTATGTCCAGTCTGCGCCGCAACAGTCACGTCTCCGTCGCATGTGACAAGTCTGCGCCGTGTCTGTCGCGTCAGCGCCACGTCTGTCGTATCTGCGCCAGTTCTATCGCGTATGTCGTGTTCGCGCCGCGTCAGTCGCATCTGCGCCGCGTTTGCCGCGTCTACGCCGCGCGGATCCGTCGCATCTGTGGCTTCTGCGCCGTGTCTGTCGCGTCTGCGCCGGGTCTGTCGCGTCCGCGGGACATCTGTCGCACCTGCTCCGAGTCCGTCGCATCTCTTGCGCTTGCGCCGCGTCTGGCTCATCTGCGTTGCGATCGTCACGTCTGCGCCGCGTATGTCGCGTCTGCGCCGTGTCTGCGCCGCGGCAGTCACGTCCCCGTCGCATGTGACGAGTCTGCGCCGTTTCTGTCGCGTCTGCGCCGTGTCTGTCGCATCTGCGCCAGAACCATAGCGTCTGCCGCGTTCGCGCCGCGTCAGTCTCATCTGCGCCGCGTTTGTCGCGTCTACGCCGAGTCTGTCGCGTCTGCGCCGTGTCTGTCGCAACCGCGGGACGTCTGTCGCACATTTGTCGCATCTGCGACGGTTCCGTCGCGTCTGTCGCGTCTGCGCCGCATCTGTCTTATCGGCGCCGCGTTTATCGCGTCTGCACGGCGCATGTAGCGTCTGCGCCGCGTCTGTCGCATCTTCACCGCGTCTGTCGCGTCTGCGCCGTGTCTGTCGCAACCGCGGGACATCTGTCGCATCTGCGCCGAGTCGGTCGCACCTTTTGCGCTGGCGCCGGGTCTGTCTCATCTGCGTCGCGTTCGCCGCGTATGTCGCGTCTGCGCCGTGTCTGCGCCACAGCAGTCACGTCCCCGTCGCATGTGACGAGTCTGCGCCGTGTCTATCGCGTCTGCGCCGTGTCTGTCGCGTCTGCGCCGTGTCTGTCGCGTCTGCGCCACATCTGTCGCATCTGCGCCAGATCCATCGCGTCTGTCGCGTTCGCACCGCGTCAGTCTAATCTGCGCCGCGTTTGTCGCGTCTACGCCGCGTCTGTCGCGTCTGCGGCGGGTCCGTCGCGTCTGCTCCGCGTCTGACGCGTCTGCTCCGCGTCTGACGCGTGGCTCGATTTAAACCGGAATAGCGGCCGAACTAATGGACCGATCGACTTGAAACCAACAACACTTTGTAGCATAAAATATTGCATTCTTTCGCTCAGCGAAGCGAGCGGGACTACGCTTGATGTATGAATGAATGATGAGAATATAACCAATGTTACACCAAAATTGGCATAGCGACCGTACCATAAGACCGGAATTTGTCTTACCAAAGCGGAGACGGCGCGCGATTTCTCGGCGGCGACATCTCCGCCGGACAGATTTCTTTTTAAATAAAATATTCTGGAGCAGGGAAGTGAATTTCCCTACGCCGCCTCTGTCGCGTCTGCGCCGTGTCTGTCACAAACGCGGGACGTCTGTCGCATCTGCGACGGATCCGTCGTGTAGGTTAGGTTAGGTTAGGTTAGGTTAGGTAACTCTACGTCCGACAAAGATAGCGGCTAATATCAAGGGGTATGATTGATAGAGGTTAGGTTAGGTTAGGTTAGGTTAGGTTAGGTTAGGTTAGGTTAGGTTAGGTTAGGTTAGGTTAGGTTAGGTTAGGTTTTTGGTAAACGTGAATAACTCTATGTCTGACGAAGATAGGACTAATATCAAGAGCTGTTTTCGATAGAGAAATAAAGAAGGCATCTTTTACTCTTTACACATATATCTCTATCTCTGTAACTTTTTCCTCTATTCATGGATTTATACTACATTATTAGGTGTTTTCAACTGAGTTAGGTGTTTTTGTAAAACGTGAATAACTCCACGTCCAACAAAGATAGCGACTAATATCAAGGGGTATGATTGATAGAACATTCATCAAGGCATCCTTTACTTGTTACATATATCTCTTTATGTCTGTAACTTTGGCCTCTATTGATGCTCAAACATGGGAAAAATGTGTAGAATTCATGTGCTTATTTACCGAAAAGTAACGGTCGAAATTGAGATTTGAACACAGATTCGTAATCAGTGCATCATTCTACGTCTAAAAAACATTGCGTCACCCCCAAACTTAAGCATTCTTATATTATTAGGCGTTTTGAACGGAGTTAGGTGTTTTTGGTAAACGTGAATAACTCTATGTCTGACGAAGATAGGACTAATATCAAGATGTCTTTTCGATACAGAAATAAATAAGGCATCTTTTACTCTTTACACATATATCTCTATCTCTGTAACTTTTTCCTCTATTCATGGATTTATGCTATATTATTAGGTGTTTTCTACGGAGTTAGGTGTTTTTGTAAAACGTGAATAACTCCATGTCCAACAAAGATAGCGACTAATATCAAGGGGTATGATTGATAGAGGTTAGGTTAGGTTAGGTTAGGTTAGGTTAGGTTAGGTTTTGGTAAACGTGAATAACTCTATGTCGACGAAGATAGGACTAATATCAAGAGGTATTTTCGATAGAGAAATAAATAAGGCATCTTTACTCTTTACATATATCTCTATCTGTAACTTTTTCCTCATTCATGGATTTATACTATATTATTAGGTGTTTTCAACTGAGTTAGGTGTTTTTGTAAAACGTGAGTAACTCTACGTCCAACAAAGATAGCGACTAATATGAAGGGATATGATTGATAGAGAATTCATCACGGCATCTTTTACTTGTTACATATATCTCTTTATGTCTGTAACTTTGTCCTCTATTGATGCTCAAACATGGGGAAAATTTGTAGAATTCATATGGTCATATACCGAAACGTAACGGTCGAAATCGCAATTTGAACACAGATTCGAAATCAGTGCACTATTCTACGTCTAAAAGATTGCGTCACCCCAAACTTAAGCATTCTTATATTATTAGGCGTTTTGAACGGAGTTAGGTGTTTTTGGTAAACGTGAATAACTCTATGTCTGACGAAGATAGGACTAATATCAAGAGGTATTTTCGATAGAGAAATAAATAAGACATCTTTTACACTTTACACATATCTCTATCTGTACTCCTCATTATGGTTTGCTACATTATTAGTGTTTCTAGGGAGTTAGGTCTTTTTTAAAACGTGAATAACTCTACGTCAACAAAGATACCTAATATCAAGGGGTATAATTGATAGAGAATTCATCAAAGCATCTTTTACTTGTTACATATATCTCTTTATGTCTGTAACTTTGTCCTCTATTGATGCTCAAACATGGGGAAAATTTGTAGAATTCATATGCTCATATACCAAAAAGTAGCGGTCGAAATCATGCAATGGGATGGGGTCGGCTTGAGCGGTACAGATTGACTGCGATGTTGGTCGGCTCCACTCGAGCTGCGTTGGGAGAGGTCGGTAGCTTGAAAATGTACAACAAATGTATATTTTGGAGTAAAGCCCAGACACAGGACGAGGAATAGCGACTGGGAATGTGGTCAAGATTAGTCTCGATAATTAATTGTGTGGCAGTAGCGCCTGAAAGTGGTCTTAGCACGTCGAAAGAACGTGCACCCGCAAAATATCAGGCTGATTCCAAAGCTATGAGCAGTTGGCCAATGGCGGCCACCATGTATTAATATTAGTACGTATATCTATTCAACTGTCGCATCACTGAACACCCAAAAATTATAGGCATATCAAAACGCACAATATTTCGTTTATTAGCAACGTGGTTATTGCTCTCTTGGACGTTTAATATATGCATTCTTGCGTAAGTCGGCCATCATTACCATAGCAACCATGGAACATTATAGAACTTGAAACTGTCAAACGACGCTCAGTGATACGCTACGTACATCGTTGTCTCGGTGTTCGTGTCCCGGGTTCCGACTAAAGTGTGCCTTTCACAACGTTTCCAACATGCCACTGTCAGCAAGGGATAAGAAGCGAAAGCGTCAAGAGCGCTACCGGCGTGCGGTACAGGCGCGGTTGGACATAGGAGTTGAAGATGACCACCGGGAAGCTCTGGTAGGTGGAAACCGGGCGTTGTGATGATGATTGCATGCGATGCATTGACGGCCCACAGACGAAAATCGGCGCGACCCACACCCGGGGGTAGTAAGTCGTACTTGAGACAGGAAGCACACACAATGCATCTGGTGTTTTCAACCTGAATGCCAAGTTAGAATGATACCAGTACATTGAAAACATGAAATTAGTTCATTCCAGTAGCACATAAACTATCTTGACAGCATGTGTCTATATTTACATAGAATACCGGAAAAGTGTGCGTATTTCTCGAACTTGCTTATCGGAGAGGCATAGTCCATTTGGTGCGCAGTGTCCACAACCGGGGTTAGATAGCTTCAACTTCCGAACGAAACTGTCGCACTGTGTACATCGTTCTCCAACTATAGCGGAGTTATTAGATAGCTTCAACTTCCGAACGAAACTGTCGCACTGTGTACATCGTTCTCCAACTTAATTTCTGATTTATTACTGTTGGCAAACGTAGGACATGTATTTTTCGTATCACCATGTTGTTGCTGATTGCGATGTGTTGCATTTTCGCCGTCCATATACTGAATGGGGTATTCTGTGTTTTCAGCATGCACGTGAGCCGCGCGTGCCTGCAGGTGAGCGTCAGCCTAGGACACCAGAGGCGATGCAAACTGACCAACCAGGCCCGACCGCTGCCGGACCTGCCGCCGATACCACCTTGAAGGCGGCCGCTATTTCCGAGGCAAGTGATATTCGAAGCTAGCACTTGCTGCAGGAAATGTTTTTGTGCATGATCCAGGATATCAGTATTCACTCGGGTTGAGCATGCGGCAGATTGCAGCAACAATCCATGCGTTTGTCCCATATTTGAGGTCGATTTCGTCGCAGCATATTTCCGATGTTCAGCATCCACATCCATGGCCACCTGCATGTTGCTTTGTAGTGATACCTGTGTAGGGTGATCATAGCCCAGTGCCGTATGATATGTTTGACTATAGCGGAGTTATGTGTCTGCATTACCGTTTGGTGGCACGTTTCGTGTTCAAGAATAACTACCTCCGTCGGTCCATTTGTCTGGCGCTCTCTAACTGAATTATGTACCACCATGTTGTTGCTGAGGGCGACGTGTTGCATTTTCGCCGTCCATATACTGAATGGGGTATTCTGTGTTTTCAGCATGCACGTGAGCCGCGCGTGCCTGCAGGTGAGCGTCAGCCTACGACACCAGAGGCGATCCAAACTGACCAACCAGGCCCGACTGCTGCTGGACCTGCCGCCGATACCACCTTGAAGGCGGCCGCTATTTCCGAGGCAAGTGATATTCGATATTCCAAGCTAGCACTTACTGCAGGAAATGCTTTTGTGCATGATCCAGGATATCAGTATTCACTCGGGTTGAGCATGCGGCAGATTTCAGCAACAATCCATAGGTTTGTCCCATATTTGAGGTCGATTTCGTCGCAGCATATTTCCGATGTTCAGCATCCACATCCATGGCCACCTGCATGTTGCTTTGTAGTGATACCTATGTGTAGGGTGATCATAGCCCAGTGCCGTATGATATGGTTGACTATAGCGGAGTTCTGTGTCTTTGCACTACCGTTTGGTGGTACGTTTCGTGTTCAAGAATAACTACCTCCGTCGATCCATTTGTCTGGCGCTCTCTAACTGAATTATGTACCATCATGTTGTTGCTGAGGGCGACGTGTTGCATTTTCGCCGTCCATATACTGATTGGGGTATACTGTGTTTTCAGCATGCACGTGAGTTGGGCGTGCCTGTCGGTGAGCGTCAGCCTTCGACACCAGAGGCCATGCAAACTGGCGAACCAGGCCCGTCTGCTGCCAGGCCTGCCGCCGATACCACCTTGAAGGCGGCCGTTATTTCCGAGGCAAGTGATATTCGATATTCCAAGCTAGCACTTACTGCAGGAAATGCTTTTGTGCATGATCTAGGATATCAGTATTCACCCAGGTTGAGAATTCGGGAGATTGCAGCAACAATCCATAGGTTTGTCCCATATTTGAGGTCGATTTCGTCGCAGCATATTTCCGATGTTTGTTTTTTTTTTTTTTTGAAAAATCTTTGGTTTTTTTTGAATTTTTTTTTTCGCAGCGCAATTTGTATGTTCCGAGCAATCCTATGTATTCAGCATCCACAACGATGGCCACCTTGCATGTTGCTTTGTAGTGATGCATGTGTAGGGTGATCATAGCCCAGTGCCGTATGATGTGGTCGACTATAGCGGAGTTCTGTTTCTTTGCACGGCCGTTTGGTGGTGCGTTTTACGTTGAAGAATAACTGCGTCTGTCGATCCATTTGTCTGGCGCTCTCTAACTTAATTATTCTCCCTTATTTTTGATTTCTAACGTAACACATCTCATTTTCGTACCATCATGTTGTAGCTGAGGGCGACGCGTTGCATTTTCGCCGTCCATATACTGATTGGGGTATACTGTGTTTTCAGCATGCACGTGAGTTGGGCGTGCCTGTCGGTGAGCTTCAGCCTTCACCACCAGAGGCCATGCACACTGGCGACCCAGGCCCGTCTGCTGCCAGAGCTGACGCCGATACCACCTTGGAGGCGGCCGTGATGTCCGCGGTAAGCGATACTCGACATTCCAAGCTAGCACTTACTGCAGCAAGTGTTATTGTGCATGATATAGGATATCAGCATTCACCCGGGTTGTGCATTCGGGAGATTGCAGCAACAATCCATAGATTTTTACCAGACTTGAGGTCGATTTCGTCGCAGGATATGTTCTATGTTGTCCAACAATCCTAGGTGTGTATGGAATTACATTCGTCGCTGCATATTTCCGTTGTTGCCGAGCAATCCTGGGTGTATATGGAATTACATTCATCGCAGCGCAATTAGTATGTTGCCGAGCAATCCTATGTATTCAGCAGCCACAACCATGACCACCTTGCATGTTGCTTTGTGTGATACATGTGTAGGGTTTTTATAGCGCAGTGCCGTATGATATGGTCGATTATAGCGGTGTTCTGTTCCTGTTGCACTACCGCTTAGTGGTACGTTTCATGTTCAAGAATAACTGCGTCTGTCGATCCATTTGTCTGCCGTTATCTAATTTAATTATTCTCACTGATTATCGATTGCTAACGTAACACATCTCATTTTCGTACCACCATGTGGTTGCGGATGACGACGTGTTGCATTTTCGCCGTCCATATACTGATTGGGGTATACTGTGTTTTCAGCATGCACGTGAGTTGGGCGTGCCTGTCGGTGAGCTTCAGCCTTCACCACCAGAGGCCATGCACACTGTCGAACCAGGCACGTCTGCTGCCAGAGCTGCCGCCGATACCACCTTGGAGGCGGCCGTGATGTCCGCGGTAAGCGATACTCAACATTCCAAGCTAGCACTTACTGCAGCACGTGTTATTGTGCATGATACAGGATATCAGCATTCACCCGGGTTGTGCATTCGGGAGATTGCAGCAACGATCCATGGATTTTGACCAGATTTGAGGTCGAGTTCGTCGCAGGATATGTTCTATGTTGTCCAGCAATCCTAGGTGTGTATAGAATTACATTCGTCGCTGCATATTTCCGTTGTTGCCGAGCAATCCTGGGTGTATATGGAATTACATTCATCGCAGCGCAATTCCTATGTTGCCGAGCAATCCTATGTATTCAGCAGCCACAACGATGGCCACCTTGCATGTTGCTTTGTAGTGATGCATGTGTAGAGGATCATAGCGTAGAGCCGTATGATATGGTTGATCATAGCGGAGTTCTATGTCTGCATTATCGTTTGGTAGCAAGTTTCGTGTTCAAGAATAACTACCTCCGTTGATCCATTGGTCGGGCGTTCTCTAACCTAATTATTATCATTTATTATCCACGGCTAACGTAACACATCTCACTTTCGCACCAACATGTGGTTGCATTTTCGCCGTCCATGTACTGAATGGTGTATTGCCTCGCTTACGGCATCAAATGTTATCGCATGTGATTCGGGATTTCAGTTTTCAATTCAGCAGTGCATTGAGCAACTTCCACCAACAATCCACTTTTTTGGGGCAGGCATGAAAATGTGGAAGTCCAAAGTAATAACCGTTATTACATTATATCGTAGATTACTGTTATCATGCACATGACAGAAACCTGTACATTGTTATCGAACACTCCCAACAAAGGACATGATCAGTTCCCCATTGAATCCCCGTTCTAAGGGTGCGTACCTGCTTAAGGTCACCAATTGTTCGTCGAATGTTGTACGACAAACACGTGGAAATCGTCGTGTTATCCCGTTCATGCTCTGAGTGTTGATTCCCACCAGTCGCCTAGCCCAGCATGAATCCATTGCTATTCAAGTACTCCAATTTACCGCCATATTTCACTCCCACCAGGGATGTAGACCCGACTCAAATAGTCGCGCTGACCAAGTCCCGCGCCAGGCTTTCACTGATGGTTCGGTGAAAAAATGGCACAAACATATATATTTATATATAGCTCATCCAGAGGACATGGCCATTGTCTACCCCACTCCTCCCGTACATGCACCCCAGCTCAAGGATGCCAATTGTTCATCATGCGCCACTCCTGGCAGTGATGTAATGGTGACAAAGCTAACTAAAACACTACATCCTAGGTTGCTTCAGCCGTCCCTCCACTGGACCAGATACAGCCCTGCACGTTCAGTAACATGTCTCAAGGGAGTTGTCTAAATTGGTTTTAATGGTCACATGGCTAACTAAAACACTACCTAAGTTGCTTCAGTCGTTCCTGCACCGGATTAAATACAGCCATGCACTTTCAGAGACATGTATAAAGGGAGTGCGCTCGCACATGCGACTCAATAGTACAAAGCAACTAAGCAAAGTAATCTTTTCTCAGGGCATCCACGGGCCGACCACCGTTGTCGACGCTACTGCCAGACGCCGTGCGCGTGACGCACTCTGGCATGCCAGGGCTAGAGCAGCAGAGCAAGTGCAGGAGCGACAGAATCGTCTCGCCGCCGACGCTGCTCGCCACACCGAGCGGCGGATGGCGGAGGATGAGGAGGAGAGAGTGGCCCGTCTCGCCGACGACGCTGCTCGCCACACCGAGCAGCTGATGGCGGCGGATGAGGAGGAGAGAGTGGTCCGTCTCGCCGACAACGCTGCTCGCCACACCGAGCGGCGGATGGCGGAGGATGAGGAGGAGAGAGTGGCCCGTCTCGCCGACGACGCTGCTCGCCACACCGAGCGGCTGATGGCGGAGGATGAGGAGGAGAGAGTGGCCCGTCTCGCCGACGACTCTGCTCGCCACACCGAGCGACGGATGGCGGAGGATGAGGAGGAGAGAGTGGCCCGTCTCGCCGACGACGCTGCTCGCCACACCGAACAACGGATGGCCGAGACTGAGGAGGAGAGAGTGGCCCGTCTCGCCGCCGTCGCAGCACGTGCCGCCGGGCAGCGTTTGACGGAGACTGAGGAGGAGAGAGTTGCCCGTCTCGCCGCCGTCGCAGCACGTGCCGCCGAGCAGCGTATGGCGGAGACTGAGGAGGAGAGAGTGGCCCGTCTCGCCGCCGCTGCGGCACGTGACGTGGAGGAGAGACGCCAGGAGGACGCCGATCAGCGGGCGGCACGACTACTCTACCAGCGGCAACGGCGTGATGCGTTCCGCAACAACCATCCGGAGCAGCTGGCTCGCCACTACAGCGGCGACACCTTCCAGATGCCGGCCAACGTGCACCTGGGGCGCAAGGGCTGCGTCTGCCCGCACTGCGGCGCTCTCCGCTGGCAAGTGGAAGCGCCCAGTTCTTGCTGCTCCAGAGGGAAGGTCGCACCGCCATTCCATCCGCCACCACCGCCGGCACTGGCCCACCTGTTCAGCGCGGAGTCGCCATTCCATCGCGACTTCGTGAGGAACATTCGGCGATACAACTGCGCGTTTCAGCTGGCCAGCATGGGATGCACGCAGGTTCGTCAGCCTGGCTGGAACCCCAACTTCACCGTGCAGGGCAACGTCTGTCACTACATCGGCAGCCTGTTGCCTGCACAGGGCGAGATCCACCAGTTCCTGCAAGTGTATTTCGTCGACGACCAGCTGAACGCGCGAGCCAACCTGTTCCAAGGACTCAACATCGAGGTGCTGCGCCATCTCCAGCGGATCCTGCATGAATGCAACAACTACGTGCAGGCGCTGCGTCCGGCCCTGGAGATGGTGAACGCCCTGCAAGGCCAAGCCTGCCGGATTGTGCTGTCCGCGAGGCATCGCCCTCTCTCGGAGCACGAGCGGCGCTTCAACCTGCCGACCAGCAGAGAGGTGGCCATCCTCATGCCCAACGAGGTGCCAGGACCACGCGACATCGTCCTGCAACATCGGGATGGCGCTGTGCGGAGGATCAACGAGTTCCACCGAAGCTACGATCCTCTGCACTATGTCCTGCTGCACCCCTACGGCACCGACGGCTGGTCACTGGACATGAAGACGGCCACAGGGATCACGGCCAGGCAGTACTACGCTTTCCATCTGCGGTACCGTCCCGGCCACTTCAACCTGATCCCGCGCGCTGGTCGACTGTTCCAGCAGTTCCTGGTGGATGCCCAGGCGAAGATCGAGTCGGACCGTCTCAACTACGTCCGCACCCACCAGGACGGACTCCAGGGCTTCCGGTCGGAATCCATCCGCGGCATCCAGGACGCCCTGCAGGACGGCGAGCGGCACGGCAGCGCTGTGGGCCGCGTGGTGCTGCCGGCCAGCTTTGTCGGTGGCCCTCGCTACATGATGGCCAAGCTGCATGACGCCCTCACCTACGTCCGCGACTTCGGATCGGCGGATTTCTTCGTCACAGTGACGTGCAACCCACTGTGGCCGGAGATCTCCACAGCCCTGCGAGAACAGTTTCCGGGCGACCAGCCTCATGACCACCCGGACATCGTGACCGAGGTGTTCAACCTGAAGCTGAAGGCTATGCTGCGCGAGCTACGGAGCGGTGTCATCGGTCGTGTGCGCGCCCTCCTACACACCGTGGAGTGGCAAAAGCGAGGTGAGTTTCTACCGATACTTTACCACTATGGAGCGGGCTTACCTGGTGCACACTTGATGCCCCCCCCTCTCCCCAGCAGAAGTCATCACTGAGCTCATTCACATTGTCGGCCGTGCACAACACAACGCTATTCACATGGCGTTGTTCGTGCTGCGTCGTAGGTAGCACTAACATGGCTCCCGACATACTGGAATGTCATGTTGTCATTGCACATTGGTGTCGATTCAGTGCATTTTGCGGGCCTTGGTTTGCACAGCATTGCCTTTGGCCCCGCAACCCAATGCTTTAAATTTCAACATTTGGGCGGGCCACAATCAACATCAGCTCTCGGAAATATTGTCGGTAATTAACGTTCCTGTCAGTGCATCTAATGCTTAATTGCGTGCACAAAGGGATGTTGTGTAGTAGGCCAATTTTATATGAATGATTGCATAATTAAGTGAAATATCTACTCATTATGGTGCTGTGTGGTCCGTTGTTTTGAATGTTTTTGTCGGCTGGCATCAGTAGCGTGTTAGGCGGCACGGAACTGAACCGAAACCCTCGGCAATGCACGCACATCAACGTACGTTTAAATGACTCATTGACTGCCAATATAAATATTCCTAGAACACGACCTAATTTTGGAGAAAATAACTACGGTCCACAGCTAAGATATATTGCGTTATTGTCCAGTCGGACTGGCCGCCACGATTGTTTCGGGGATGCCTCACGCTCTGACGAGCTTCATACGTCTGTCGAGATGATTAGGTTGTTATTGCCGCCTGATGGTTATGCAATTAGATCTGCCTATCTGCATTGCGGCGCAGCATGCAAACCTGCCGCCGCATGTTTTCAGTTGCCCGTCTGTGGTATGACCGTTGTCGAACCGTAGCAATTCGTAGGACATGAGTTGATTGACTTGGCTATGGATGTTTTGCTTTACGTTCGATGTTCGGTCATTCGATTGATGTTGTGTTATGTTGTGAACATGTAGCACTGATTCCACTAGGGACCACTGACTTCACAATACGCCATGCAACATGCAATGCAATTCGAAGAATGTGTGCCTGAAGCAACGTCAATAAGCGTGCGAACTCCGGCGGTACATTTTGCTTAAATTAATTGCAACATCCTTCCTCGGCAGGTCTTCCACACGCTCACCTGTTGGTCTGGGTTGTGCCAGAGGACAAGCCGAGGCAAGACCAACTGGACGACTGTGTGGTTGCCGAGCTGCCCGACCATGAGACCGAGCCGCAGCTCTTCGACATCGTGCGCTCCAAGATGGTGCACGGCCCGTGCGGGGCGTTCAACCCCCGGGCGCCCTGTATGCGCGACGGCGTGTGCACCAAGGGCTACCCGAACAGCTTCAGGCCGGACACGGAGCTTCCCGAACGTGGGTATCCGCGATACCGGCGTCGTGCCCCCCAGGCCGGAGGAGGTGTGGCGCTGGTGCGCTGTCGCCGCGGCGAGGTGCGGGTGGACAACCGGTGGATTGTCCCCTACAATCCGTACCTGCTGCGCGTGATGGCCGCCCACGTCAACGTGGAAGTGATCACCCATTCCACCGGGTGTATCAAATACGTCATCAAGTATGTCACCAAGGGCACGGACCAAGTCATGTACACCGTGGTGGACGCCAACGGCAACGAGGCGATCGACGAGATCGCCACGTACCGCAACTCACGGTACCTCGGCTCCATGGAGGCTGCCTGGCGTCTGCTCGACCTGCCCATCCACGAGCACCACCCGCCTGTCCAACAACTGGACGTGCACCTCGGTGACGGCGAGCGACGGGTGCAGTTCAGACACCACGTCAATCTCGAAGACATCCTCCGCGAGCAAAAAGACTCCAAGCTGACGGCGTTCTTTCTGCTCTGCGGCGAGGACGAATTCGCCCGCACTCTCCTGTACACCCAGGTGCCACGCTTCTACACGTGGAGCACGGGAGCGCGCCGGTGGCAGCGGCGCAGACGTGGTGTACAACATCGGGAGGTTGCGGGCGTATTCGCCACCGACACTCTGGCCCGGGTGTACTCGGTGACACCGCGGGCCGGAGAAGTCTTCTTCCTGCGGCTGCTGCTGCACAAGGTGGCCGGCCCCACGTCCTATGAAAGTCTGCGGACAGTGGACGGGGTCGTGCACGCCACCATGCGAGAGGCCTGCTCGGCGCGGGGACTCCTCGATGACGGCAGACACTGGGACCGTGCGCTGCAGGAGGCCACCGTCACCGGCTTCCCGCGCGGTCTGCGCTTCCTGTTTGCCGTCATCTTGGCCGAGGGCAACACCACCTGCGACCCGCTCCGCCTGTGGACCACTCACAAGCAGGCCCTCTCGGAAGACATCACCCGGCGGCAGCAGCGTCTTCGAGCCGCCGGAAGACCATGTCTGACAGACGAGGAGGTAGGAGACGAGGCGCTCCGTCTGATCAGGCAACAACTCCGGCGGCTCGGCGGCCGCCCACTCGAAACGTACGGCCTGCCACTACCACCCGACGCTCCAGCTCAGCCTGCTGTCACGCCCGACTTCGATCCGGGCGAGCAGCTGGACTTTGTCGCCACAAACGAGCCACGCCTGACCGCTGATCAGCGCGCCGTGTACCACGAGGTGGTGCGGCGACTGGAATGCGGCGCCGGTGGTGCCATTTACCTCCAGGCCGCAGGAGGCTCCGGCAAGACCTTCCTGGAGAACCTCCTGCTGGCCAAGGTACGCAGCACCGGTCAGGTGGCCGTGGCCGTGGCCTCATCGGGCATCGCAGCGTGTCTACTCGACGGCGGCACCACGGCTCACTTCCGGTTCAAGATCCCCATTCGCCTGCAGGCAGGGGAGAATGTGTGCAACATCTCCAGGCGATCGCCGGAAGCCGCCCACCTGCAGCAGTGCCGCCTTATCGTGTGGGATGAGGCGGCCATGATGCATCGACGAGCCGTGGAAGCCGTCGACACGACACTGCGTGACATCCGCGACTGCCCTGATGTGTTCGGAGGCATCCTCACCATCTTCTCCGGCGACTGGCGCCAGATCCTGCCCGTCGTGAAGAACGGCGGGCGGGCGCAAGTCGTCGGAGCATGCCTCAAGTCTTCGCCGCTCTGGCCCAACATCACAGTGCTGGAGCTGCACACAAACATGAGAATCCACCTGCACGGCGACCACCAAGCCGGCGACTTTGCAGCATTCTTGCTGCGCGTGGGAAACGGCGAGCTGCCAATCCTGCGTGACCTCGGTGAAGACACCATCGAGATCCCTCGGCCAGTCCGCAGTCCGGCCAGGGATGTGACTCAGCTGGTTGCCCGGATTTTTCCGGACATCCAGCAGAACTTCCGCGACGTTGAGTGGCTGCATGGAAGAGCCATCCTGACACCACTCAACGCTGACGTCGACGCGGTCAACGCCATCGTCATGGCTCAGCTGCCCGGAGAGGAGGTCGTCTACCACAGCATCGACACGATGTCCGACGACGACGCCGTACCGGTGGCCGTGGAGGTGCTGAACTCCATCGCCATGTCTGGCTTACCGTCACACCGCATCGCACTCAAGGTAAGCTGGTGCAATCATTTACATTTGCAATTGTCGCATAGTCGAAGCCATAAAACACCTTGGTTGATGACTATATTTACCCACCCCTACCGAACCGAACATTGTCGCGGTTAGCCCGTACGCGACAAATTTCCAACTGAACACGCAACTGTCTGACGTGGTAGCGCTAATGCACCGCTCACAAAACCAATAGTATATATTATAATGTAAAGATTGCCGACAGTACACAGATTTGACCAGCTTTCATATGGTTCAAATTTGACACTGCTCGAACAATGAGTGACTACTTGCGACAATGAGAGTCTCCTTAGCACGTTACCACGGGCACGAAAGACCCGCGACGTTCGCTGAGTTTAATTCGCGCGCAATTCTTTTCAAGGTAAATATTCTGGCCAAGCATGCCCAACGTTCGTGGCGACATGGCAAAAAAGTGTGTCAATCAATCATGACTAGCACTTGATTACAATAGTTTACACCAACATAACAACATCCAAACATGCTCCCAGCCGCTGTTGTTCCAGTGATTAAGGTGCTACCAGACTGGTGTTTAGATGTACGAATGTATGTGCATATAACGTTACAGCAGGCGTTTCACACGTATTGCATTTCATTTACCACAGCGAGTTGTCTGTCAAATGGAATATTGCCTGTGGCCAACGGCGAACATCAAGTGCACTTTATTGTATTATAGACACACCTGGTGGGTGGAATCTGAAGTCCCACTGCCGTGCCCGGTGGTTTGTCGTTTATGTACGCTATATCGTGTACCCGTCTGTTCCACAGGCCGGCGCGCCCATAGTGCTGATGCGCAACCTGGACGCCCCGCGGACAGTGAACGGGACACTGTGCACCGTTGTTCGGCCCAGCCCGAACGTCCTGGAGCTGCTCATCGCGACCGGGCCTGGTCGTGGAGAGACGCTGTTCCTGCCGCGTCTGCCCATGGAGATGGACGGCGCTGACTCGGGCCTGGGGTTTTCGTTCCGGCGACTTCAGTTCCCGATCAAGCCGGCGTTCGCCCTCACCATCAACCGCTGCCAGGGGCAGACCAAACGTAAGATAGGGGTTTACCTGCCCAGTCCCGTTTTCACCCACGGCCAGCTTTACGTCGCCCTGTCACGCGTCGGCCAGCCGACGCCTAGTCTTACAGGAGGTCCTGTAGCAGCCGTCTCAACGTTCCAAGCTCAACGTTGACGTCTGTCATCACATATGACTTTGCACAGGTGTACAGGGAGGTCCTGTGCCTGTGCTTTTCTTTGATCGTTTTGCAGCTCTTGGTGTGGGTCTGTAGCAGCTGTGTTAATGTCCCAGGCTCGCGTTACGTCTGGCATCACGTATGACTCTTTCAGGTGTGAGGGAGGTCCGGCAACGCCTGTCCATATTAAGCTCCGTGTATTTTGTAGCCGTCGTGTCAATGTTCCAAGCTCGCCGTTGACGTCTGTCATCACATATCACTCTTCCCAGGTGTACAGGGAGACCCTGTAGCAGCTGTGCAATGTCCTAAGCTCACCGTTGACGTCCGTCGTCACATATGACTCTTCCCAGCTGGACAGACCTTCCACCAGCCAGGCCGAGCATCAGCTGTGCTGTTGTGTGCTGGTCTCCCCCCGTTTTGTCTGCTCGGGGTGCCGTTGACTTTCCGGCACTCCGGGGTCTCAGTATCTGGGTTATCAAAAACGGAGACGCAGTCTGATGTGGTCACCTTCTCGCGGCAGACTGTGCTTAGCACAAAGAACCACAGAAAGTCCTGCGTAGAATAGGCAATAGTTGAATTGCGGGAAACGCTTGCCATCAGTTGATGTGGTGTGCTAGCCCAATTGTCTCCTATTGTTTATATGCGACAGCTACAAAGCGGTTCAGTGTGCGGTGTCCAATTTCATTGGCTCTAGGTGTCTACCGGGTGCGCGGCACGCGCACAAATTTCCCGCAACACCTCGAATCGATTAGCATGTGTTTACAACAATTCCAGACACCGACCGAGACCGGCGTATTTTGGCGCCCGGCACGGCTCACATCACCGTTATCGAGGAGCTGGTAACATGACGTTAGAACACCAAATGCTGGCCATCCGTCGGCCCAAATATCGTTGCGATCGGGTCAATGTGCTGCGCGTGAGCGACACGGGGGTCTTGGGACAACGGGCGTCCGTCGCGTGTGCGCCGTCTTCGTGGCGTCTGTCGCGCCTGTACTGCATCTGTGCCGCATCTGTTGTGTCTGTGAAAAGCCCGTCGCGTTTACGCCATGTCTGTCATGTGTGCGCCGCGTGACACCGACAACTAGCGTTGCCAAAATCCCTCGTCGTACAACTTATTTTTTTCGCCTGAAAATGACCAATATAGTGCTTGGACCGATTCCGATCGCGATAAATCGACAACCTATGGACTGATCGACAGTTGTCACGTGCTAATATATCGGTCGACCCGCTCACCACACCGTGTATTGAACGCTAGCGCATTAGCGCACAGGTGTCAACAATTGTTACTGAGCAGTGTCAGTTATTTCGGATGTGAACGATTCAGCCCACCGCACTGCTGGTACAGCGGCTGTCCTGTATTCACTCTTAACGGCGTTGATCTTTCACACGGCTTACAACGGAATACAAATTCCATGTTGACGTCCAGGTCCACAATAATTCAGCGTCAGTAGCACCATCGCTGCGAGCGGAACCTGAACACTGACTATCACTACCAACTGGATCCTTCCCGCACAACGTCTCCATTATCGTCCGGAACAGCAGCCACGGAGGGAAGCAAACCTACCGAGGCTGGCATTTATTGTCCGCGACATCTTACGTGTGCCAAACGCTAGCCCTCTCGAAATACGTGCCTTGCCAGTGGTGGTGGTGGTTGTGGTAACATCTAGCCACCGTCATTTTTAGCCCGGCATAGCGGTGGAGAAAATGCACCGATGGACATCAAACCAGCCCATATGACACCACCACACCAACCCAAACACTGGACCGACACCACTGTGGGTGGTTCGTCAACGACATGGCTTCAATGCAGGGGCGTCGCCACCGGAGGGGCAGAGGGGGCAATCGCCCCCCCCCCCCTGCCGTGAGACTGCCCCCCCTTGAATTTTGAGGAGGCAAGACTATCCGGAAATGCACAGCAAAAAAGGTGAGCAAGGAGGCCGACGGGACAGAAGATCATGCTGTCAAGGAGGCCCCAGGACTGACGAGGCCCCCAGGAAATATAATCAGATCCCTATAAGAGACGTAGAACAGAGATTCGGAGGAAGCCCCCATGACGAAAAGGAGGCCCCAAGACGTAGAACAGAGATTGGGAGGAGGCCCCCAGGACGAAAAGGAGGCTCCAAGACGTAGAACAGAGATTGGGAGGAGGCCCCCAGGACGAAAAGGGGGTCCCCAGGACGAAAAAGAGGCCCCCAGGACGAAAAGGAGGCCCACAGGACGAAAAGGAGGCCCCCCAAGGACGAAAAGGATGCACCCAAGGACGAAAAGGAGGCCCCCCAAGACGTAGAACAGAGATTGCGATGAGGTCCCCAGGACGAAAAGGAGGCCCCTAAGACGTAGAAGAGAGATTGGGAGGTGGCCCCCATGACGAAAAGGAGGCCCCCAGGACGAAAAGGAGGTCCCCAGGACGAAAAGGAGGTCCCCAGGACGAAAAGGAGGCCCCCAGGACGAAAAGGAGGCCCCTAAGACGTAGAACAGAGATTGGGAGGTGGCTCCCAGGACGAAAAGGAGTCCCCCAGGACGAAAAGGACGCCTACAGGACGCAAAGGAGACCCCAATACGTAGAACAGAGATTGGGAGGAGGACCCCATGACAAAAAGGAGGCCCCCAGGCCGAAAAGGAGGCCCCCAGGACGAAAAGGAGGCCCCTAAGACGCAGAACAGAGATTGGGAGGAGGCCCCAGAACGAAAAGGAGGCCCCCAAGACGTAAAACAGAGATTGTGAGGAGGCCCCCAGGACGAAAAGGAGGGCCCTAAGACGTAGAACAGAGATTGGGAGGTGGACCTCAGGACGAAAAGGAGTCCCGCAGGACGAAAAGGATGCCCCCAGGACGCAAAGGAGACCCCAATACGTAGAACAGAGATTGGGAGGAGGCCCCAATGACAAAAAGGAGGCCCCCAGGCCGAAAAGGAGGCCCCCAGGCCGAAAAGGAGGCCCCCAGGCCGAAAAGGAGGGCCCTAAGACGTAGAACAGAGATTGGGAGGATGCCCCCAGGACGAAAAGCAGGCCCCTAAAACGTAGAACAGAGATTGACAGGAGGCCCCCAGGACGAAAAGGAGGCCCCTAAGACGTAGAACAGAGATCGGGAGGTGGCCCCCAGGACGAAAAGGAGGCCCCCAGGACGAAAAGGAGGCCCCCAGGACGAAAAGGATGCCCTCAGGAAGGAAAGGATGCCACCGAGACGGGGAAGAAGCCACCCAGGTTAGACGAAAAGGCTTCCGATGGGTGGCAGGATATTCTTAATTTGGAAAACGACGCCCCCAAGACGGAAGAGGATGCCCCTGCAATATACAATTAAGACATGATAGGGGAGATTTCTCCGGACGCAAGAGGGGCCCCAAGACGGGTAAGAAGGTCTCCGCAGGAATGAGAGAAGGCCACCGAGACCAGCCAGATGAGGCCCATATTTTGGAAGAGGAGGACCATAGAAGAGAAAATCTAGGACTAGGACGCAAAAGCACTCTGGTAAGAGGATAATGACGTTCCAAACACAGACGAGAAGGCCCCCATGACGTGAGAGGAGGCCACTAATTTGAAAAAGGAGTCACCTAGGAGAGGGTAGGCTTCCCCAGGAATCAAGAGAGTGTAAAAAATGGCACGGAGGCAACCAGGATTACAAAAGAGGCCCCATTACCGGAAGGGAGGCCCCAGAATATGAGAGGAAGCCCTAAGACGGAAAAGGAAGCCAGTGGATATGAGATGAGGTTTCGGAGACGCAAAAGCAGGCCCAAAACGGGTGAGGTTCCACCGAGATAGAAAAGGATGATCCAGAGACGTGGCAGGAGGCACCTAATTCGGACGAGAACGACACAAGATTGGAAATGAGACCCCATGATGAACGAGGAGGCCCCTAAAATAGGAGAGAAAGACCATTGGATAAGAAAGATAGCTCCCAGGCGGAAAAAAGGTTCGAAGACGGCTAAGAAGGTCCCTGGGAAATAACAAGGCCACTGAGATAGGAAAGGTTCCCAGTAGTTTGGCAGAGGAGGCGCCTGGGAGAGAAGAGGAGTCCATCAGGAGATAAGAGACCACCCTTAAGATGGGGAAAGATCGAATCCACACGCAGAGCAGGAGGATCCCAAGACGTGAGAGGAGGCCCCTAATTTGAAAAAGAAGGCCTCTAGAAGTGAAATGAGGCCCCTGCCGGACTCGAGAGGAGTCCCTCAAGAAGGAGTAGGTCTCCAGGACCAAATGAGGCCCCGAAGACCGGAAAGAGTTCCGAGGAAATGAGAGGAGGCCCTTAAGATGGGAGTCGTAGCAGGTATGGAAAGAGGTGAGGTTTCCAAAATGGAAGATCCCTCAAGACGGGTAAGGCTTTGCCAGGATAAAGGAGGAGGCCCACGAGGCGTGGCAGGAGGACCCCTAATTTGGCAGAGAATGCCCCTCGAAGATGGGAGGAAGCCCCATGCCATGTTGAAGGGGCCCCGGAATGGAAGAAGAGGCCCTCCAAAACGGGAGAGGAAGACCATTGAATATAGAGGAGGGTAGGACACACAAGAAGACGTCGAAAACCGGTAAAAAGGCTTTAGGAAATGAGATGAGACCCTTAAGACGCGACAGGAGGTCTATAATTTGCAATAAGAATCCCCTAAGAAATAATAGTCGAGGTACTTTAAAATCACGATATGGGCCCCGAAAGATCCGGCCGGGGCCCCCGCAAATTACACTGAGCCTGGGGGTACCAAAAATTCACGCCCGGATCACGAAAATCATGCCAGGGGCACCACAGGTCGTACCGTGCCCCAACAGTCTCATTGGGACCAAAACAAATGAAGCCGGAGCAACGAAAAACAATCCGGACATGGATAATCACTCTGGGGGACCAACAATGACGTCAAAAGACCCCAAAACGCATTGGACCCCCAACAATTGTCGAGGCCGCTATAGCTCGCGCTATGGATCCAAGAAAATGACGTCGGGGCCCAAAAGATCACATTGAACTAAAAAAAGTAGCGTCGCAGCCCTTGAATATCACACAGGAGGCCCAGAAGGTCGCGCCGGGGCCACAAAAGTTGCAGCTGCCCCAAAAATCAATCCTTAACCGGAATGTCACTCTGGGACAAAAAAAAACTCCTTCATTGGCCGCAGTGCTATATCAAAGGGGCAGATGACCCCTCCATCCTGAAAGGGATAAGCTACCAAGAATCGTGCCGGGGCCTCAAAAATCGCGCTGGGGCCACCGAAAATCGTGTCGGTCCATCAGAATTCGCGTATGGGTCTCTAAATAAATACGGCGAGCCCCGAAAAACTCGCTCCGAGTCCCGAAAAAATGTCAACAGGAACCGCCAAAATCGCATTGGGGCCACAGCTAAATACAACGCGTCCCACAAACTCGAACCGGGCCCCCCAAATAGCACGCTCGGGACCCACAATTCCCATCGCTAAGGGATCAAGGGATCCCATCGGTCAAGGCTAAAAAAATTGGTGTCTAGGGCCACACGTAAGCACATTGTGACCACAAACACCGGATCGGTATCCGAAAAAGAAATCAAGCTGGAGCCCTCCAAAATAAGGAGGGATTCCAATAACTAAATGCCCAAGTAAAAAAAGGCTCTGGAGCACCGAACATATTATCAGATGCCTTCACAAATTGCGTACGGCACCCAAAAACATACCGGATCTCCAACAATCGATGTGGGATGCAAAACCATGGTGCCAGGGGCTCGAGAAATCAGGCCGGGATTCGGACTTTAAAAAAAAATCAGAAAAGATTCACAAAAATCGTATTGAGCACAGAAAACTGGGGTTGGTTCTCCGGAACCACGCGCCTCGGCGCGATAAGTCGCTCTGGGACCTAGAAACATCGCACCGAAGCTCCAAAATTGTACTGGGGCCCCACAAGTGTGCGTCAGAAGCCCAAAATAAACACATCGGGACCCTAAGAGCACAACGGGGGCAAAAAATACAACTGGCCCTCCAAAGCGCACAGAGTCTCACAAAAGCGACAGGGCGTATGCGTTGCACATGCGTTGCAGCCATAAATAAACATACCGGGAGGTCTAAAAAATACACCGGAAGCTCTCAAGGCACACAGGGGTCATGATAACGCACAAGAGCCTGAAAAGGTGGCTCGGGCCGCAAAAGGCAACATGGTTCCAAAACAAACAAAAAGACCGGGCGCTAAATAAACACATCGGGATCTTCGAAAACTCCCTAACACGTAAAAAAAAAATCATCGGTACACAAAAATGCAACAAACCCTAAAACGAGCAGGGGGTTCGAAAATGTTTGAGGTCCCTAACAAAAATAGATTGGAGCAATAATACACAATCATAGACCAAGAAAGACGCAACGGGTCCAGAAAAGAACGCTGAGGCAGGGCCTCGGTTCGGTAGCCAATCTGGGAGGATAGCAGCAAAGATATGAAGTACACAAAGCTCAGCGGAATCCGCATGTCATAACTACCAGACAATGTGGGAAGTAGAAAACTAATGATCGAATTTAATCAATCGACTTTTCGCAGCCAACGCCCACACGAAGCATTCCATCACGTCAAATATGGCGCAAGTCTATCATGTGGCAGCAATTAGCAAAACGCAGAAGCTCTAGCAGAAACCGTAGCATCGCACGAAGTGTGGCGAATGCACTGAATACGAAAGATAGGTGTGCACGTGCACTGATGTTGCCGTCGTGTCGACCCTGGTGCTATGAACTGGAATGCCTGAAATTGTGAAATTGTATATTTTAAAGTGATGGGTAATACATTTTAAATTGAAGTTATGGGCCTAATGCATTTTCTCAACCCTGCTCGCTTTAGGGTTTTGTTGCTTTTTTGTGCACCAAGTATTTTTGTTTACGTGTCATGGCGTTTTCGAAGATCCCGATGTGTTTATTTAGCTCCCGGTCTTTTTATACGTTTTGGAACCATGTTGCCTTTTGTGGTCCCAGCCTCTTTTTTCAGGCCCTTGTGCGTTCTCATGGCCCCTGTGCGCCTTGCGAGCTTGCAGTGTATTTCTTTAGAGCTCCCGGTATGTTTATTTAGGGCTGCAACGCACGTTTTAAGGCCCTATCGCTTTTTGGGAGACTCGGTGCGCTTTTGAGGGTTAGTTGTATTTTCGGGCACCGTTGTACTCTTAGGGTCCCGCTGTGTATATTTGAGGCTTCTGACGCACATGTGTGGGGGCCCAGTATGATTTTGGGGCTTCGGTGCGAATTTCTGGGTCCCAGCGCGACTTATCGCGCCCAGGCGCGTGGCTCCGGAGACCCAACGCCCGTTTTCTGGGCTCAACGCGTTTTTGTGGATCTTTTTTTTTTTAAAGTCCGAATCCCGGCCTGATTTTTCAAGCCTCTGGCGCCATGTTTTTGTATCCCACCTCGATTTTTCGAGATCCGGTATGCTTTTCGGTGCCATACGCAATTTTTAAGGCATCTGGAAAAAAGTGTTCGGTGCTCCAGAGCCATTTTGCTGACCCGGACATTTATTTGTTGGAATCCCTCCATTTTTTGGAGTGCTCCAGCTTGAGTTTTGTGGGATACCGATCCGGTTTTTGTGGTATAGGTGTAATTTCAGCAGTGTGAGGTGACTTATCAAGGGATACCAAAAGAAAATCTTAGAACTGGGTGGTGGAGGTTGAAATCCGACCAATCAGAAACCATGGTGGTAGATTAGGCCCCTCCACAGGACAATTTAGTTGATCACTAATTATATTATTTCGAAAGGTCCCCTTTCACAAAATAGCGGTCGAAATCCAAGGACCTTTTAGTAGGCGTAGGTGCCCCTTCCCCTGCAAATCCGTTTGCCCCCTCCTGCTTGACGCAAATATAGTTACCGCACTGGTCCATCAATAATTTTTCGAAACATACGCCCATGGGGCAAAGCCAACATTGAGGGGACAAATTACCCCTCACAAGCATACACAACAACATCTATGCCCCATATAAAATGGGATGAACGATGCTATTAAATGTGTTTTCTTCCAACGAACTTCTTTTCTGTTATTACAGCCTGCATGTTTAGAGCTTCCCAGCTTCCATACCTTCTCAATGTCATTTACAAAACGGTACAGCACAGCGAAAACCATGGGCGTGACGGCATGGAATTTGAAGGGTTTGCATTATGTATGCACTGCCATTGTTACATTGTTGCATTGTCATTTATGCATTGCTGTTCAATGTTTGTTCTTGCCGTGAATTTATTCCTGAGGATATATTTTAGATCGTGTGACAGTTGCCCTGCAGCCAGCACCAAATATTATAAAAATAAACAAATTCCTAAAATGGCGCTCAGAAAGCCAATGCAATCCACTTCTCGTTGTCACCTTTGCTAAAATGTCGTCCCAGGACTGAGAAATGATCGTTCAAGCTTTGCTTATGACATCAAGCTGGTGGGAATAAATAACAGTAGTGATGAATCTATCTATATTCAGTTAGATTTGGAGGACTTAAAAGTGGGTTGATCAATGGCAGATATCTGTAGGATATGCTTAGCACCAGCCCGCCAGCTCGCTGCAATCTAGAGGCCAGCGGGAAGATTCTTCTGGTCGAGAAAGCATTGAGACGTTGGTTTGTTTTGGCACTTACGTATTTAACCAAATATTACTTATTTATACCCTGGTATGGCCCAGTTTTCAGCGAAAATGAGTAGTGCTATTGCGTTTTGAGTAAATGATGCACTATGCCAAGAACAAACAAAACACAAATATGAAATCATGTTCCCCATTCTCGAACCATAGTAGGAGCCTAAAAGCAATATGAGACCCTAACACAATGGAGGCCCCCTTTCGGGGAGCAGGAGGCCCCATTTCGACCTTGCCCTCCTGGAAGAATTTCGTGGCGATGCCACTGCTTCGATGGCTCAAAATTAAAATGATGCACGCGCTGCAGCGCCAGATACACTCCGGCGGGAAGGAATTTATGCATTTGATTATTGGGAGCGTGGACATGAATGAATGAAGACGGCTCCATTTCAAACCAGCATAGCAGACGTGCGAATGGACCGATTCACATGAAACCGACATGAAATGAATCGCAACGAAAAGGATTTTCGAAACAAAAAAAATTGTCTTAACTCAGCGGAGCAAGTGCCGAAGGCGCTTGTCTCTATCTCTTCTCTATTATACTATTTGAGTAAAAATATCTGTCTGTCTGTCGTCTTTTGTCCTGTTGTCGAGTGCCATCGTGTGTAGGTTCGACTATGAGTCACACGTGCTTGAAATTTGCACACGCGACGGACAATCGACGTATGATGTGCTGTGACGAGTTTCGTTGTCGTGGGATGTATGCCGGGCCCGTGGAACGTGCTCAAATTTGGCACAACCCCATCATTGGCTTAACATGTGATTTTGGAAATTGCATGCGGCGGACGAGACGTGCGCACATTGGCGCCTGGGACGGCTCATAACAGAGCTACGGAAATATGGCTGAGATCACGTGAAAGCCCCAAATGTTGGCTACCCACTGGACAAAATTTCGTCACGATCCGGTCAACGTGCTGCGCATGAGCGTCACGAGGTCATGTGAGGATGGGTCATCCGCAGTCCATAGGAATAGCATGTAAAACTGGATTTTTTTTCTCACCAATTTTGGCACTCCCGATCGACCCGATTCAGAGCGCGATATCTCGATAACCAATGGTCCGATCGACAACAAACCAACACCTTAGTGTTGCCACGACAATTGCCAACATCGCCATGGCAACCGTTATCGGGTCACGCGTCACACGCACGCGGGGGCGGTGTGAAAATCGGAAGTGACGTTTTTCAGCGTTCTTCACGATTTGGTCCGGTTCTCGGAAACGGCCCAACTTGGCGACTTGCCGTCACGTTCACCACCTGGGTGGTTGTACCGGCTACCATTTTCCTATTGTCTATCATGGGCTGCAGTGTATGCGTGCGCCGTCATCGTCACACGGGCTGTACGTGTTTCGGTCCGTGAAATAGCTTCAGATTTACACTGTCCCCACACCATTGTCCGATGCCATTTCGCGGAGAACGTTGTATGCGCAGATATCCCCAATCTTTGTGATGCCCACGGTTCCTTCGGATTTTCTCTATCTCAAATAGTCTGGTTGTAATCGTCGATGCGCGCCACCCTTACCAGACGACATTTTTCGACGTCAATTTTCGCTTCACAACGCGAGCCGCCTCAGCGCCGAGTCCCACGCTATCGCCTGAACAATGAAAAAATACCAAGGCGGCGCGCGCATTCGCGGCGGCGACACCTCGGCCGGAGAGATTTGATATTAAATAAATATTCGGGAGCAGGGAAATGTACAACGTTACGTTAAAATTAGCATAGCCGCCGAACCATTAGACCAATTCACATGAAATCAACATCAAATGTTTCGCTTAACGCAGCGGAGCAAGAACCAAAGGCGCTTGTCTCGAATATACTATTTGAGTAGAAAAGTCTGTCTGTTTGTTTGTTTGCTTGTTTGTTTGTCTTTTGTCTTTTTGTGGATTGCCATTGTGTGTAGGTCAAACTATGGGTCGCACTCACTTGAAGTTTTCACCGCCGACAGACAATTGATGTATGATGTGCTGTGCCGAGTTTCATTGTCGTGGGGTTTATGTCGGGCACGTGGCACGTGTTCAAATTTGGCGCTACCCCACATTGGTTTAACATGTGATTTGGGAAATTGCATGCGATGGACGAGACGTGCACACATTGACGCCTGGGACGCTACGCAACAAAGCTACGGAAATATGGCTGACATCACGTGAAAGCCCCAAATGTTGGCTATTCACCGGACAAAATTTCGTCACGATCGGGTCAACGTGCTGCGCGTGAACGTCACGGGGGTCCTGAGAGAACGGGTCGTCGGCCGCCCATAGGAATAGCATGTAAAACTGGGATTTTTTTTCACCAATTTTTGCGCTCCCGATCGACCCGATTCACACCGCCATATCTCGACAACCAATGGACCGATCGACACCAAAGGAACACCTTAGTGTTGCCACGACAATTGCCAACATCACCATGGCAACCGTGTCCGGGTCACGCGTCAAGCGCACGCGGGGGCGGAGTGAAAATCGGAAGTGACGTTCTTCAGCGATTTTTACGATTGGGTCTAGTTCTCGGAAACGGCTCAACTTGGCGACTTGCCGTCACTTTCACCGCCTGGGTGGATGTACCAGCTAACCTTTTCCCATTGACTATCATGGGCTGCAGTGTGTGCGTGCGCCGTCATCGTCACACGGGCTGCACGTAATTCGGTCCGTGAAAAAGGTTACGCTTTACGCTGTCCCCACACCACTGTCCGATGACATTTCGCGGAGAAAGTTGCATGCACAGAGAGCCCCAAGGTTTGTGATGCCCACCGTTCCTTCGGATTTTCCCCATCGCAAATAGTTTGGTTGCAATCGTCGATGCCCGCAACCATTACTAGGCGACATTTTTCGCTTGTCGAATGAAACAATGCCGGCGCGCGCTTTCTCGGCGGCGACACCTCCACCGGATAATTTTTTTTACAAATAAAAATATTCGGGAGCAGTGAATAAATCGACGTTACGTTAAAATTAGCATACCCGCAGAACCATTAGAACGATTCACATGAAACCAACATCAAATTTTTCGCTTATCGCAGCGGAGCAAATACCGGAGGCGCTTGTCTACTATACTATTTGTGATAAAAACTTTGTTTGTCTGTTTGTCTGGATGTCTTTTGTTCTTGCGTCGATTCCCGTCGGGTCTATATCAGACTATGGGTCGCACGTACTTGAAGTTTCACAGCTGACAGACAATCGATGTATGATGTGTTGTGCCTAGTTTCATTGTCGTGCGGTGGAAGTTGGAAACGTGGCACGTGTTCAAATTTAGCATGACCCCCTCATTGGTTTAACATGGTAGTCGTAATATTCCCGACACATACAGAAACCGGCGCATATTGGCGCCAGGCACGATCCACAACACAGGTAACGAAATATGGCTGACATCACGTGAAGGCCCCAAATGTTGGCTATCGACTGACCTGATTCAGAGCGTCATATCTCGACAACCAATGGACTGATCGACACCAAACCAATACCTTGGTGTTGCCACGACAATTGCCAACATCGCCATGGCAACCGTTTCCGGGCCATCCGTTACGTGCACGCGAGGGGAGGGTGAAAAGCGGCAGTGACGTTTTTCAGTGTTTTTCACCATTGGGTCTGTTTCTCGGAAACGGCTTAACTTGGTGACTTGTCGTCACTTTCGCCATCTGCGTGAATGTCCCGGCTACTCTTTTCTCCTTGACTATTATGGGCTGGAGGGTGTGCGTGCGGCGTCATCGTCACACGGGCTGCACGTTTTCGGTCCGTGGAAAAGGCTCCGCTTTCCACTCTCCCCACACCACCGTCGAGTGACTTTTCGCGGAAAACGTTATATGCGCGGATAGCCCCACTCTTTGTAATGCTCACGGTTCTTTCGGATTTTCTCCATCGCAAATAGTTTGGTTGTAATCATCGATGCCCGCAACCACTACACGACGACATTTTGCGCCGTAATTTTACGCTTGAGCACGTGAGGTCCTCATCACCGATTGTCAACCAACAAAAAAAAGGGGGGGGTTTGGGGGGGGGGGGGTTTTTTTTTTTTAAAAAAAAACTAGGGGAGGGAAAAAAAATAAATTTTTTTTTTTAATTGTTATAGCCCCGGAGTTTTAAAAAAAATCATTTAAAACCAAAACAAAAATTTTTCGCTTAACGCAGCGGAACAAGTGCCGAAGGCGCTTGTCTCTAATATACTATGTGAGTAAAATAATTTGTCTGTTTGTTTGTCTGTCGTCTTTTGTCCTTTGTGGTCGATTGCCATCGTGCACAGATCAAACTGTGGGTTACACGTGCGTGAAATTTTCACAGCCGACAGACAATCGATGTATGATGTGCTGTGCCGAGTTCCATTGTCGTGGGGTGTATTCCGATCGCGTGGTACGTACTCAAAGTGGCACAACCACCTCATTCGTTTAACATGGGATTCGTAAAATTCCCGACACCGACCGAGACCGGCGCATATTGGCGCCTGACACGGCTCACAACAATGCTGTAACGAAGTTGCTCCCATGCCCCTACTTGGTATTTCGATTTATGTCGGGGGGGGGGGGCAAACTTCTTTTGGCTACGTGAATAGTATTATGGACCTCGACGTTGACGATAAACTCCCGGGTATAGGTTCGATGGCTCTGTATCTCAATCTCAGAGCTCTGATTCAACCATCTCTTGACAGGCACCTCAAAATCCAGCACTTTATAATTGTTCCATTAATAAACATAAATATATATCGACAATAATTCAGATTCCAATAGAGCAGCGTGATATACGAGTTATTACTATAGCGTCATCTTGACACAGACAGGTACAACAGCTTCGCATACGATCTCCAACTCATACTGACCGGTTTCCAATCACGCTATTCTCCCAAGTATTCAAGCGGTTACATCACCAATAATCACGCAGCGATTTCAGTCAGTCTCACGTACCTCAAGTACCGCAGTGTGGGGCCGGGCCAGCCAGCCCACCCGGCCCGCCCGTTGAGCCCAGGCTCACGACCGCTCGGTTGCGCGTCTCCGCGAGAAGTCAACGTATCTCTCTATCTTGCGCCCCAGTTCACCTCAGGGCCATCGTCCTTGGCTCCAAGCCAGGGCACGTGTTCCGGTCACGCGACTTCGGAACCGTTGAGAACAATATGCGTTCCCGATGCACTCTACACGAGCCTGGTGGGTCGCGCTGTCTCTATCTCAGAGACAGACAACGTCAGTTCAGAGTCGCTCTGAATCTCAGTCCATCTGTGGGAGTCACTGCTAACTCTGCGTGTTGGCAGCCTCGCACCGGTCCGGCTGGCACCACGGCTGACTAAGCAGCGATAGCCCGGTCGACGGCGGCTCGGATGATTTCCTGTCGCGAGACCTGCCGCTGCATGACCGGGGGAGGGTAGATTTCTGGAATTAAAATGCTCCCCACAGGAAGCTTCGCTACAACACATCGTAAGGTCTAAAATCTCGAATTGAATTCACAGATCAATTCTGGAATCCACTAGACAAATCACGGCCACTTACATTCATTTCCCAATCACTCACAATCACTCACAGTCCAATACAAACAACACACTAATACGAGTTATGATTAGCAATATAGAAAATCCTACACGTGTCATTAATTAACAGACAATGCACATCCGAAACCCATACAACCAAAGCCAATACAAAAGAGTTCAAGTTCCGCCGAAGATGCGAAGAGGAAGAAGTGCTGAATCACCATAGCGTCCGATATTCACTGAAGATTCTGCCCACAGTATGACAGTAAGGCGAGGCAACTGCCTGCCCACCTGTGTGTACCTCTGGGGCACCACTCGAGTATATGCCGCTCCAGTTCTCGAGAGTACCACTCAGCCAGGCGCAGGTAGACTGGTCCTCGGTGTGCCATGGCTGCGCACCTCGGGCAGCGCCAGCCGTGAGCAAGCGCCACTTTGAAGCGCAGCTCCGTATGGTCAGTGGTGTCGTCAGTCCCACGTGACCGGAGGCGCCGGCAGTGCTGTAACAGCACCATCTAAATCGCGGTCATCTCTCTGTGGAATATTTGTAAGTGGTGACGATATGAACTGGACTGACGCATCCAGCTCAACGATCAAAACAAGCACTCTCTCCTGTTGATCAGATGAAGTCAGCTTTCTCTTCACCGGGTATTAGGGCAGGAATGGTTAACTCGCTGTGTAGCTCGGGGACAAGACTCGGCTCGCAGGTGCGGATGTGTAGGTTAAATGTTCGATTTCAGCCACTGGTCAAAATTTATACAACACCTTCACAAGTTTCAGCAAACAGCAGAACATCAGATATAACTACAGTCAATCTATCACACTCAATCATTAACATTCACACAATCAAGTAGACATATATGAACATAATCAACATCTCAATCCATTCTACAAGACATCAACTTTGAATCATACGATACCTCACAGGTAACAGCTCTCAATCCATACTAGCATTCATAATAGGTGGCACCACATACATTGCGTCAAGTTATTTCTGTGTTCCGACAGGTGGCACCACATATGACCTACCAATTTTCCTGTCATGTGGCGCTACTTGCGTCCGTTATTCTCATCATAGATGGCGCTATCTGCGCTCCGGTGTTCCCTTGTAGGTGGCGTCATTGCGCCCGTCCGCACTGTCAACTCAAAGTGGACGCTCCAAACAAATACTCAACAATTCTTTCTGCTCAGTCACAGTTCAGTGAAAAGGATGCAAAGTGTTGAGCAATGGGAACGGTTTCTACCATACATACTCTACTCACATACCGGTTCTGGCGTGTTTTACAAGACACCGGTGATCAGCATACATCGCTCTGTCATTTGACATTCAGGTCTCGACAGTACTGAGTAGCTAATCAAGCTCAAACAGTCAGAGCTCTCTCGGGAGCTCAAGCTAACGGGCTTAGCTCAAGCTAAGTGGCCTACTAGCCAAGTAACTTCTTGGTGCTCAAGTTAATCAAACCCATCTTGCACCGAATCCATCTAGGCTGAGTGACATACTCGTCAAGCAGCCTCTTAGTGTTAAAGTTAATCAAACTCACCTTGCTCCGATACACAACATACATACGCACAAACATAGATGTAGATGTAATCGTAGTCCCAATAATTTTATTTCATCTGGGTACAAGTGTCACCCAAATAAAATAACTATGCCCTTGCACTGGAAATAATTTCATTTTCCTCAAATAGAAATACTTCAAATAAACCATCTCCGAAAGCAAAATCAATTCTGTAATATTAAATTCCTTTGACGGTTAATTTTTAAAGTCCCAAAATATTTTTTATATGACTCTATTTAATTAGCAGCTATTCCTATCATTACAAAGCTAACGAAAGATGGCTGACATCACATGAAAGTCTGAAATGTTGGCTATCCACTGGATAAAATTTCGTCACCATCGGGTTAACGTGCTGCGCGTGAGCGGCACGGGGGTCCTGAGAGGACATGCTATTTAGATGCTATTCCTATGGGCGGCCATCGGCCGCCCATAGGAATAGCATGTAAATCGGGGATTTCTTTCACCAATTGTAGCGCTCCCGATCGACCCGATTCAGAGCGCCATATCTCGACAACCAATGGACCGATCGACACCAAACAAACACCTTAGTTTTGCCACAATTGCCAACATCGCCATGCGAACCGTTTCAGGGCCACGCTTCACACGCACGCGAGGGGGGGGTGTGAAAAACGGAAGTGACGCTTTTCAGCACTTTTTAAGATTTGGTCTGGTTCCCGGAACGGCTCAACTTGGCGACTTGCCGTCACTTTCACCACATGGACCGGTGTCCCACCTTTTTTTTTTTTTTGGTCCTCATCGTCACACGGGCTGCACGTGTTTCGGTCCGTGAAAAAGGCTCCGCTTTCCACTGTCTTCACAGCACTGTCGAATGACATTTCGCTGAGAAAATTGTATGTGCCCACTCATTGGGATGCTCACGGTTCCTTCGGATTTTCCCCATCGCAAATAGTTTGGTTGTAATCGTCGATGCCCGCAACCGCTACCAGACATTTTTTCGCCATCATTTTGCGCTCCAACACGTGAGCCGCTTCACCATCGATTCCCACGATATTCAGTCAGCAATCGGAAAAAAACGATGCCGGCGTGTGCTTTGGCGGGCGGCGACACCTTCGTGGGAGATCTTGTGTAAAATATAAATATTCGGGAGCAGGGAAATAAATTCCACTAAAATTGGCATAGCGGCCCAACCATTAGACCTATTCACAAGAAACCAACATCAAATTGTTCTCTTAACGCAGCGGAGCAAGTGCCGAAGGCGCTTGTATACTGCTATTCGGAAGCGGAAGGATTCAGGATGCGTTTTCAGGCGACGGTTAAAATATTATGGGGTGTTTTCAACGGACGAAAAGTTCAACCCTATGTCCTCTCTCACGTCTTCATGTACAACGCTTCAAGTATATCTGGTGGAATATATAATGCACGCTCCGGTCGCAACAGATTCAACCATCTTATGTTACTTCCAGGATGATGTCGATGCCTTTACGCATATGCAACATGTTCGCACGACGTGCAGACTTAGTCCAATTTGGTGTCTATGTGGGTTCTCTCGGAAGACATACGTAGACGACATTGTTTCCCCATATCCAATTTGCGACGACCCCATACGTCTTCGCTCGTCGGCCTGCTTTCGACAAGGTCACAGCCAGGAGCTGATGCTGGTTTACACACTCGAATTGGCAGTGCCTCCTCTCACCGCTGTACTGCTCTGTTCAGAATAATGTGGACCGGACTCAACGTCACACTATGTCCGACACATTAAAGATGACAACGGAAACTGCCAAGCGCACCCGCAATTGTGACTCGCATCCTGGATACCAGCTTATATAATATTCGGGAATGTTAGACGTCAAACGTATTGATGAATGTATTCTGAGGTCGTGGTATGCACACAGCAGAAGTATTTACCAATCACTAGGGCTTTCCACAAACCCAGCGTTATCCTTCCCATTATCGTCAGTGGCAGAATCAGTTACGTACTGCAGCTTCCCCGACGTCCCATCCACCTTCAGGAACAGCTGAACAGCATGTTCAAGATGATTGCTGAGAAGTCAAACATGCACCATGTGTCTACGACAGGCCGAAGCCTGCTGCTGAGAGCCGAGGAGCGTAGACAGTTCTTTGGCATCAGCTTCTGCATGTCCGTACTGAAGTATCCCTGGATACGTCTGTACTGGTCGAGAAAAACCAGGGTTGCTGCTATTGCAAACACGATGTCACGAGACAGATACTTCAAAATCAGAGCGAACATCAAGATCGTAAGTTAAAATGAGATCAGTGGTGAGGTGAAGGCTCGTGATCGCCTCTGGAAAATTAGACCGCTCACGGACACGGTGAGAGAAGGATGTCTAAAGCTGCCAATGGCATCATAACTCGCTGTGGATGAGCAGATGATCCCGTTTATGGGTAGAATATCCCTGAAGTGGCACATGCCGAACAAGCCAAACCCCGAAGGCTTGAAAAGCTTCGTCCTGGCCCCTCCGGATGGCCTCATTATGGATTTCGAAATCGATCAAGAGAGGTGGCTAGTCAAGGGAGGTGACGCCGATGGACAGCAATGGTATCTGGGCGAGTCAGCTGTCCTGCGTCTCGCTGAAACACTGAACCCTGGAACAAAGCATTCTTCAATCAGTACGTCACAACTCCACGCCTTCACCAAACCCTGAAGTATCGTAAAATCGATGGAAGCGGAACGATCAAAAAGAATCTGGTTCTAAAGTAGTCCGGGATTCCACCCGCTAATGAAGCAAAAAATGGCCTCGATGGTCCAGCCACACTCACGCAAGAAGTGATGGCCGGCAGGCATTCACTGTCTGGATGGACAGCAAGCCATTGTACATGGCGTCGACAGATCTTTGAAAGGAACCTGAAGATGTCGTTCGCTGGTACAGCACGAAAAAGAAAAAGCATCGGTGTCCAACGTCCGAACATTGTCACAATGTACAACAACAGCATTGGTGGAGTCGACGTTCATGACCGCATGATTTCGCATTACCGCACCGGAGCAAAGTCGACCAAGTGGACGGTTAAGACCGTATTCCACTTCATAGATCTAGCCGCAGTCCAGGCTTGGATATTGTACCGCCGAGACAGCAGGCATGGTCGTCCGGGGAAGGAAATCCGTAAGTTCCAGGAATTTACGTACGTACTGGCCACCATTCTTATGGCAGAAGACAAGGGTGAAGTCCACGAATCCAACAGCTCGTCTAGCTCAGAGTCTGAAGATGAGTCACCAACAGGGAAGAGACCCCGCCGGTTTCATCCGGTCCCGCTGCCATGTCCGCAGTCCAGGAGAGCCGGGCGTCATCTTGCAAAATCCTTCGCCCGTTCCGACTGCCAGGATGCGGAAGGCTGACGGGTACTCAGTGCGGCAAGTGTCTGGTGTTCTTGTGCTGCCTGCACAACAGAGACTGCTTTTTTAGTTCCACTCGAAGAAGTGAGAAGTTTTCGCAGAAAAAAAGAAGGCAATGGGTTGTACAGTATGGTGCTACATGGTGCAATTATGAACATCATGAGTTTCTATTCGTGGTCACGTTACCGCAATGTGAATGTGAACACGTGAGTCTTATAGGTGACACATATTATCTGCTGCAAAAACGATACCCAAACTCTCTGGGTTTGGTCTCAGGCACAGATGAAAATATTATGTTCTCCAACGCCAGAAGTGCACTATCGTATACAGGTCGCACATCTATATATATATATATATATTATATATATATATATATATATATATATATCTATTTTTATATATATATATATATATATATATATATATATATATATATATATATATATATATATATATATATATATATATATATATATATATATATATATATATATATATATATATATATATATATATATATATATATATATATATATACAGTATATAATATACACATATATAGATATAGATATAATACAGAAGGGCCATGGGATCATGACCCCTCCTCCAATGGGCCCCGAATTTGCTTAAATGGGATTTTGAAAACGTTCCGAAATGGACTTGAGGATGAGGACCCCGGGTCGACGTGAAGACCCATGGACCGACGAAAAGAGACCGGGCTGATGGAGACGGTCTACGACAGAAACGGCTCTCGAACCGACGAAGAGTGCCCACGGTAAACGTTGGGAACCCCGTGCTGTGGCAATGTGGAGTGCTAGGCCCACGGAGGGAGCCCTGGGCCGTTCAAGAGGGTCCCTCAGCCGACGTAGAGGACACTCGGAACTTTCGGTTTCAACAGTTCATCAGTTCATCAGTTCGAGCGACAGTTTGAATAGTTAGCCACATCATTCCAGATACTTGACCTTAATCTGATCGGTTACTTTGACCTTTGCATGTGTCAGTGCGTTATGCACGTAGCACTTGCAATCAATATTGAAGTACGAAATGGCTTTTTCACGACCAGCGTTTGAACATGTCGGCGAAGACTGTACTCCGACATTGACCCATTTGACCCAATTTGTAAGGTCATCTAAAAGAGGTAAACAAAAATGTCTTCAGCTACTTTGGACGTTTCAGATTCAAAGTGCATCATGTCGTTGATCACATTTTTGCATTTAGATTAGAACAATATTGTTACCGATCGAATTTATCCCAGTCTACACAGGCAATGCGAGGGATGAAAAGATCTACGATCGTGCGAATGTTAGCTAAAAGCCAAATTCCGGGGCAGATGTTGCCTTTCTATTCAACGCAGTCAATTAATTACAGATACGTGGAGTAGACTACATGATCTCTTTCCCCTCGTCCTGAAGTCCTGCTATGGCAATTAATGCAGTGAAGGTCCAGTAATCTGTTTCTCTTCTTTTCGATGGACCAGGGCCTCCTTGCACGCGCAATGCGCTGCACTTGCTGGGCGCAGATAGAGGAGGGTCGGAGGATCGGAGGGCCGCCATGACGGACCCGGACCAAGTCGCCTGGCGTTGCAAGGATGGCCAGTGCTATGCCACGAAAAGCATACGGTACAGCTCATTCTTCCTCGAGCTCCGTCAGCTGGTCTCTCCCTTACCGCCTTCTTCTGCCACCTGCTCAACCCGTGATACAATCTTTAAATCTTGTTCACTTGATATGAATAGAACGGCTCAGTTGCTTACAGCACAGAATGATGTTTGTTCTTCCTGCACTGCCAAGACTGGATTTGAGTCGATTTACTCCCACATATCCCACATCATGTGCCCATGACTGAGACACATGATGACTGGGATTTCTTATGACTGGGATATATATACATGTGTATATATATATATATATATATATATATATATATATATATATATATATATATATATATATATATATACACTCGCATATATATACCTATATATATGTGTGTGTGTGTTTGTGCATTTTATTAAATCCAGCTCTTCATGGAACACCAGCAAGTACTGAAATATTTTAAATATCATTATCTTTACAGCATCTGACCCAACAACCTTGGACCTCCGGCATGCTGGTAGATGGTGAAACTTCATGTATGCAGAATTTTGGCTGCCTTGTCTGGTACCATTCAGACATCCGAGTACAGCACAGTATGGTACTTTTACACTTGAGCAGAAATATCAGTAATCCTGAAACATGGATACAGCATGTAACAAACTACAAAGAAACCTACCTGCCTTGATCTGACCTGGTCTGTCAGGTATGGTAATCTCAATGAGATCTCATCCTGTGCACACCCTTTGGACACTAGGCACAGTTAGTACACCCCAAGAAGCCTGGTTGGTGCACTGAAATGAATGGCACTGTCACATCAGTGTGCTGGCAATAGGCTGGTGCGCGTCTGATAGGCAAATAACAAGAGAGAAACATGGATATAAAAGCATGAAGCATGGACTATAAAAGCATCATCGTTATTGAAAGTGGTCCACTTATGCTATCAATAATTCATGATTTTCTGGATCACTGCTACCAAATATTCCTACCAAATGTTGAAATTACTTCATACATCATAAAAAAACACGCCATACTTGTCCTACAAATACAGACACAGATTGGTATTGATGTAATCCACAATGGATTTGTGCCTATTACACCCACGCATTAATATGATAAAACAGCAGGGTAAAAAAGTTCAAAATCACATAACAGTTAAACTGGTGGACATGCAGGTCAATGTCATCAGAAAATATAGCAGGGCTGCAACAAATCCGTTCGGGTGGGGGCCATTTTGTGTCCGCCAATGATGTCGCCTGTGATGATACCACCTTCAAAGAGCACCACCGAGTATGCGGGGTGTCATTCATATGCAAATTGGCACGGGTATGTATGAGGAGTAATACTTGATCAGAAGCATTCTGCGGAATATAATGCATGGTGACCACCTGCCGAGTGAACCAGAGCCATGTGTGTCCGCTAATGACGTCTCCTGTGATGATACCGCCTTCAAATCACACCACCGAGTATGTGGGGTGTTATTTCATATCCATGTGCGCACTGGTATGTCTGAGGGGTAATAATACTTGATGAAAGCCATTTTGTCATATATAATACGTGGTGACCACCTATCGAGTGAACCAGGGCCATGTGTGTCCGCTAATGATGTCGCCTGTGATGGTACCACCTTCAAAGAGCACCATGGAGCATGTAGGGTGTCATTCATATCCACATGAGCACGGGTATGTCTGAGGGGTAATACTTGACCAGAAGCATTCTGTCGTACGTAATGCATGGTAATCATATACCGGGTGGGGCCATTTTGTGTCCGCTAATAACGTCTCCTGTGATGACACCACATTTAAAGCACACCGCCGAGTATGTGGGGTGTCATTTCATATCCATGTGGGCACGGGTATGTATGAGGGCTAATACTCGATCAGAAACATTCTGCCGTATGTAATGCATGGTGACCATCTACCGAGTGAACCAGGGTCATGTGTGTCCGCTAATGACGTCTCATGTGATGAAGCCACCTGTACCCTGGAGACAAATCCATGTTCACGTCCCTGAATTGGCACCTCCACAATCGTATCCCACAGACAGATTCCTGTAGACGCCTTTGAAATGCTACCTGAGGCACACCCTCGGCTCGTATATTCTCTGGCGACGCCTCTGAATTGGCACCCCCACAACCGCAGCCTATAAGCGAAGCGATGTCGTGGTTACGCCTATGAGTTTCCATCTGAAGCAGCACCCTCCGAGATCGATCCTTGGTGACGCCCTTAATTGGCTTTCCCAGACTGCCACCCCAACCACCTCCTCCAAAAATGAAACTTCCGTCGTCCTGAAGTCTATCTGAAGCACCAACCCGGAGGAAAAGTTATTGATAGAGTCCCTGAAGTAGCATCTGAATCTCCAGCCCTTCGAGAGAAAGCCCTGGTGACGCCCGTGAAATACCATCTGCACACCCTCCCTCTAGCAGGAAATTCCTTGTGCTGTATCTAAAGTGCCATTTCAACCACCACCAATCGAAGGAAAATGTCCTGTGAAGCCCTGAATATATACCTCCACAACTGCTTCGTAGACATAAATTTGTTGCTGACGCCCATGGATGAGCACCACATCGACCCCTTATAAATATTCCTGATGACACCCTGGGGTCATTCAGTGCACTCGGCTGGAGGTGTCTCTGTACGTTCGAATGACGTCACCAACAGCTGACTGGCAGTCAGCTGACGGTGACTCGGATGCATTGTTGATATAAAGAAAGTGTGAGGGGTAATACTTGCCGTAGATAATGCATCGTGATCATATAACTTGATCCTCCGTGGACACCCTCGCGGCGATACACAACATCACGCACCACACACTCCGCGCTATCCGACAACTCCACAATGACAACCACTGACAATGACACCTTCAGCTCACCCTCCTCTGGATCCCCGGACATAGGGGCATCCCGAGGAACGATCGAGCGGATGATCTGGTCCGACCGCCGATCGACCTCCCCCGAACGAGGGAGTTCCGGTACCACCCGGGTATCTTCTAGCCCTGACCAATAGTCTATTTAAGAAATATATGCAGGCCCGCTGGTCACATAACACCACACACCTACACGTTATCAAGCCCACACTCTCCAACTGGCCCTCCTGCAACCAACACTCCCGTTTGAACGAGGTAATGCTCGCCAGACTTCGCCTCGGACACACCAGATTGACACCCAGTTATATTTTTATATCGACCACACAGCCTTCCATTTTGTAACGCATGTCGTGTCCGCATTACTGTCACCCATGTCTTACTTACCTGTCCAGAATATGCTCCTCATCGTCGCGATATTATCCAGCATTTCACCAACATCCATACGCAAATTTCGTCCCGGGCACTCCTCGGGGATGAGCACCCGGCGCTCCTCCAGTTACTTTTCCGCTTTCTGCATGACACCAAACTTCCCGAACGGATTTGATCTCTCTGTTGTACGTTTACGATTTCACCGTCAGGGCTTCGCTGGCTCCTCTAGCGGATAACTGCGGAACAATTTTTGGACGTTTGGACGATTTTTGACTCTGGACGTTATGAACCCTGAACGTTATGAACGCTCCCTCTGAAGCCAGTTTTGGACGTTGCGATCCTTGGACGTCATGAACTATGGAAGTTATGAACGCACCCTATCCGAGACATTTTGGACTTTTTGGACTTTATTTCGCATTTTGGACGTTATGAACTTTGGCACGAACTTGGACGTTGTAAGCTTTGGACGTTGTGAACTTTGGCACTAAATGAACTCTGGATGTTATGAATGCTCCCGTCGCGCCAAGTTTCGCACACGCGACAACCGTGTCGAGCATTCATTTCAGGGGTGACCTATACAAAATAACTTATCTCGTTGTTTGGCCACTTTGTTGATGAATCTGCTTGGCTAAGAGGGTGGAGGATAAAACAATAAACGAAGTTGAGTTGCAAGCACCACAACTAAAAAGGAGAATATGTATCTAATTCACTACAAAACTCCTGTATGTAGTGGAAGTAAGCAGATATTCAGCAGGGGTTCGGCAGGGATTCAGCAGGGATTCAGCAGGGATTCAGCAGGGATTCGGCAGGGATCGACGGCCCCTTCGATCTCGTTGAAATTTTGCACAGCAATAGAACATAGCATCAGCCATAGGAAAACTACCCTTTTGCCATGGGAGTTCCACACAACACGTATAATTGTATGATTAATGCATGCCCCTGGGGCATAATTGGCGCGGGTAAAATAACCCACTGTTCATAACGGCTATAATTGCAACGTCAAAGCAGATAACTTCCAACATTGTGCAATACCAATAATGTCGTGGTATAATGGCAAATCTGGACCTGTGACCTCCGCCAGATTCTATGGGGGATACAAAATTGAAATATTACTTAATACTTCAACTAGTTCTAACTTATATTACATTACATACCTAGCATATTGGTGGACATCGACCACTTTCATAAAAATTAACCACACAGTGCTCCATCGAACAGCTAAGCAATCAGACTGAAGAAATATATATGGTAACCGAATACTAAACGTTCCTATGGGGAAAGAAGAAATATAATTTTCGTGAAAATTCGAGAAGCATACTAAATCTACCGTGTTGCATATCAATCTAAAGTGCTCGAAATCCCAAGCAAAATGACAATATTTTTCATTTCGTCTGCTCCTTAGGCAAATTTTACGGCCATCTGAAAATTTAAAGACTAGGCTAGATTTACAAGCTTCTAGGGGGTAAAAAATATGGCTCAAGAAACCTAGTGGGAATAAAAATTTAAAGAAGAATTCGAATATTCGCGAAAATTCGAGAGACATGTTAAATATATCCTGTTTCATGTCAGTCGAAAGTGCTCGAAATCCCAAACAAAACGACCCTACTTGTTATGTCATCTGCTCCTTAGGAAAAATTATATGGACATCTCAAAATTTCGAGTCTAAAGGCAGGGCCCTACGATTTTGACAACAATCACTGTCTATGCCCGGGTCGGGTAACCAATCAATATAGCTGAAGAAACCTATACGGAAATTGAACACTACAAGTTTCTATGGGGAAAGAAGAATTATGATATTCGCGAACATTCGAAAAACATGTTAAATATATCTTGTTGCATATCAATCAAAAGCGCTCGAAATCCCAGATAAAACGCCACCGCTTGTTGTGTCGTCTACCCCTCAGGAAGAATTATATGGGCATCTCAAAATTTCGAGTCTATGGCCAGGCCCCTACGATTTTGACAAAAATCACTGTCTGGGCCCGGGTCGGGTGGTCAAACAATATGGCTGAAGAAACCTATATGGTAATTGAACACCGAAAGTTTCTATGGGGAAAGAAGATTTAGAATCTTCGCGAAAATTCGAAAAACTTGTTAAGTAATATCTGGTTGCATTTTAATGGAATGTACTCGAAATCCCCCCAAAAATGTCACTAATTTTTAATTCGTCTACCCTTTAGGAAAACTTAAATGGGCATCTCAAAATTGGGCGACCGGTGGCTCGCCTGATGCTGGTGTGCTGTGACGTGGTGTGCCCATAGAAACTTCTAGTGTTAAATTCCCGTATAAATTTATTCAGCCATATTGTTTGACTGCCTGACCCGGGCCTATACAGTGATTTTTGTCAAAATCGTAGGGGCCTGCCCATAGACTCGAAATATTGAGACACCCATATAATTTGTCCTAAGTAGTAGACGACATTAAAAGTAGTGTCGTTTTGTTTGGGATTTAGAGCACTTTCGATTGATATGCAACAAGATAGATGTCACATGTTTCTCGAATTTTCGCGAATATTATCATTCTTCTATCCCCATAGACACTTTTAGTGTTCAATTCCCATGTAGGTTTCTTCAGCCATATTGATTGGCTACCCGACCCGGGCCTAGACAGGGATTTGTGTCAAAATCGTAGGGGCCTGCCCACAGACTCGAAATTTTGAGATGCCCATATATTTTTTTTCTTAGGGGCAGACGACATAGCAAGTAGGGTCGTTTTGTTTGGGATTTCGAGCACTTTCGACTTTATGCAACAAGATATATTTACCATGTTTCTTGAATTTTCACGAATATTCGAATTCTTCTTCCCCCATAGAAGCTTTTAGTGTAGGGCCCAGACAGTGATTTTTGTCAAAATCGTAAGGTCCTGCCCATAGACTCGAAATTTTTACATGCTCACATAATTTTTCGTAAGGGTAGACGACATAACAAGTAGGGTCGTTTTGTATGGGATTTCGAGCACTTTCGACTGATATGCAACAAGATATATGTGACATGTTTCTCGAATTTTCCCGAATATTCTAATTCTTCTTTCCCAATATAACTTTAATATAGAATTCCCATATAGGTTTCTTGAGCCATATTGTTTGACCACCCGACCCGGGCCTAGACAGTGATTTTTTTGTCAAAATCGTAGGGGCATGCCCATCGACCCGAAATTTTGAGCTGCCCATATAATTTTTCCTAAGAGGTAGACGACATAACAAGTAATGGCGTTTTATCTGGGATTTCGAGCGCTTGCGATTGATATACAACAAGATATATTTAACATGTTTCTCGAATTTTCGCGAATATTTGAATTCTTCTTTCCCTATAGAAACTTTTAGTGTCAGTTCCCATATAGGTTTCTTCAGCCATATTGTTTGACCATCCGACCCGGGCCCAGACAGTGATTTTTGTGAAAATCGTAGGGGCTTTCCCATAGATTCGACATTTTGTGATGCCCATATTTTTTCCTAAGGGGTACGCGAAATAAAAATTAGTGACATTTTGTTTGGAATTTCGAGCACTTTCGATTGGTATGCAACACGATAGATCTATCATGCTTCTCGAATTTGCACGACAATTATATTTCTTCTTTCCCCATAGCAACCTTTAATATTCGATTATCATATATATTTTTTGTTTCAGTCGGATTGCTTGCTGTTCGATGGAGCACTGTGTGGTTTTTGTTATCAAAGTCGTCGATATCCTCCAATATGCTACGTAGGTATGTAATGCAATATAAGTCCAAATTAGTTGGAGTATAAAGTAATATTTCAATTTTATACCCCATAGAATCTGGCAGAGGCCAAGGTAAAGATTGTGCCATTATAACTCGAAATAATTAGTATTAATGTTGGAAGTTATCAGTTTTGACGTTGAAATTATAGGCGTTATGATCAGTGGGAATTATGAATCCTTGCTGTATCCCTGCCGAATCCCTGCTTACTTCCGCTACATGGCTCATGAAACGTCCGTCAAACTAGTGACAGGTTCACATTGATATTGATATTGATATTGGCCGGAAGGGCGGACTCTTCCGATTTCCTTCAAAATTCGCAGAGAGGTAGAACTCGACGTACCAATCATCTTGAGCATAAAAGCTAAGAGGGGCGTTCATAAATAGCTGATATTTTCAAGGTCAAAGTCAGAGTCCATGAGGTCGGACTCTTCAGATTTCCTTCAAAATTTGCACAACGGTAGAACTCGACGCACTGATCATCATTAGCTTACAAGCTAAGAGGGGCGTTCATAAACAGCTGAGCTATTCAAGGTCAAAGGTCAGACTCCATGAGGTCGGACTCTTCAGATTCCATTAAAAATGGGTCCACAGATAGTGCTCAATGCACTAATCATCATGAAAATTAAAACTAAGAGGGGCGTTCATAAACAGCTGAGCTATTCAAGGTCAAATGTCAGAGTCCATGAGGTCGGACTCTTCAGATTCCCTTAAAAATTTGCACACCGATAGAACTCGACGCACTGAACACCATGAGCACACAAGCTAAGAGGGGCATTCATAAACAGCTGAGATATTCAAGGTCAAAAGTCAGAGTCCATGAGGTCGGACTCTTCAGATTCCATTCAAAATTGGTCCACAGATAGTGCTCGATGCACTGATCATCATGAGCATACAAGTTAAGAGGGGCGTTCATAAACAGCTGATATATTAAAGGTCAAATGTCAGAGTCCATGAGATCGGACTCCTCAGATTTACTGTAAAATTAGTCTCCAGATAGTACTCGATCCACTGATCATCATGAGCATAAAAGCTAAGAGGGGCGTTCATAAACAGCTGGATTATTCGTGTCAAAACTTCTTCCCGTGCGAATATGCAGCAATTATAATAGGCACGACACGAATATCAATCTGTACGTCAAGCTAGATTGACATTCGATTCTTACCGGTGGAACATCGTAAAAACGGGCATACTGGTAGAGCTCGGCACCCTGATTATCAGGAACTCAACCAAGAAACCGTATTACAAAACACTACGGAGATATTCGGGGTCAAAGGTCAAAGGTCATCGAGATCGGACTTCTATGATTTCATTCAAAACGGATACACGGATAGTACTCGACGCACTGATCATCATGAGCATAAAAGCTAAGAGGGGCGCTCATAAACAGCTGAGATATTCAAGGTCAAATATCGTGGTCATTGTGGTCGGACTCTTCAGATTTCCTTCAAAATTGGTCCCCAGATAGTACTCGATGCACTGATCATCATGAGCTAAAAGCTAACAGGGGCGTTCATAAACAGCTAAGATATTCAAGATCAAAGGTCAGAGTCCATGAGGTTATGAACTGTTTATGGACTGTTTATGAACGCCCCTCTTAACTATTATGCTCATTATGATCAGTGCGATGAGTACTACCCGTGTACCCATTTTGAAGAAAATCAGAGGAGTCCGATCTCGATGACCTTTGACCTTTGACCACGAATATCTCCGTAGTGTTTTGTAATACGGTTTCTTGGTTGAGTTCCTGATAATCAGGGTGCCAAGCTCTACCAGTATGCTCGTTTTCACGATGTTCCACCGGTAAGAATCGAATATCAATCTAGCTTGGAGTACAGATGGATATTCGTTTCGCGCCTATTATAATTGCTGCATATTCGCACGGGAAGAAGTTTTGACAGGAATAATCTAGCTGTTTATGAACGCCCCTCTTAGCTTTTATGCTCATGATGATCAGTACATCGAGTACTATCTGGGGACTAATTTTGAATGAAATCTGAGGAGACCGGCCTCATGGACTCTGAATTTGACCTTGAATATCTCAGCTGTTTATGAACGACCCTCTTAGCTTTTATGCTGATTATGACCAGTGCGTCGAGTTCTACCGGTGTGCATATTGTGAAGGAAATCTGAAGAGTCCGACCTCATGGAGCCTGACATTTGACCTTGAATAGCTCAGCTGTTTATAAACGCCCCTCTTAGCTTTTAGCTCATGATGATCAGTGAATCGAGTACTATCTGGGGACCAATTTTGAAGGAAATCTGAAGAGTCCGACCACAATGACCACGACCTTTGACCTTGAATATCTCAGCTGTTTATGAACGCCCCTCGTAGCTTTTAGCTCATGATGATCAGTGCATCGAGCATTATCTGGGGACCAATTTTGAAGTGAATCTGAAGAGCGACCTCATGGACTCTGACCTTTGACCTTGAATATATCAGCTGTTTGTGAACGCCCCTCTCAGCTTGTATGCTCATGATGATCAGTACGTCGAGTTCCACCCCTCTGCGAATTTTGAAGGAAATCGGAAGAGTCCGCCCTTCCGGCCAATATCAATCTCAATATCGATGTGAATCTGTCGCTAGTTTGGCGGACGTTAGTATCATAGCATAATATAATATAATCTAACCTAACCTAACCTAACCTAACCGGAAAATCAGAATCCTCCGAAGCACTTGTGACGTCCTGACGTTACTTCCCTGACTCCTGTGACGTCACTGTTCCCCACTGTACACCTCTACAAATCACTAACCTTGGAAGTATGTGTCGGCCGAAAGGTAAAGTACCCATGTGGTATGAATAGTTTGAACAGGACAAATGCTTGAATTTTTGTTGAATGGATTGTATTGGATTTACATCTCATTTTAGAGAACTCTCCATGCTTGGTGTGTGCCTAGCATGCTGGTTCCATTTGCACCATTTGCATGTTGAAATATTTGATGTTGATGTTAAATTGATACATTTATTTTATTACTGATCTGGTAAGAAATTAACATTACAGGTTTGATTAAAACATTACTGGTCTGTGTAAGAAATTGCTTTTGTGTTGGAGACATTGCTTGCCCTAGTTAAGAAAGTGCACTGAAGTACATATGTTTGATTGCATCACATCTACTTATGTTCTATTAGATGTGCAGAATATGCAGAATATGCAGAACAAGGCATATTTAGTACATGCTTGCGAAAACGTCGTCGAGACCGACCTAAACGTCATACATAGTGAGCACACTAGCACCCCCATTGGGGAATGTGCGTGTTTTATCCAGTTTCTGGTATGACTCGGTATCTTGGGTAACACAGACAGTACAAGTTTTACACACATTTTGCCTCCATGAAACAAACAAAATGATTTGGTTATGTTAGGTTAGGCTTTCATTTTAAAGTGTGCAGATTTTGAAACCCAAATTCTTGGAAAATTTTCAGAAGAAAACTTCTTTTCTTCAGAAACTGGTCAGGTTAGGTTTGATAATGCTGGGTTTTTCATTTTATATTGCTTAGAAATCAAATTGGTTGGAAAATTTTGCAATTTTATCAAAAATAACTTGTTTTCATATTTGAAGGTTTGGTGGTATTATTGCATTTGAGGTAACCACAAGACAAGTTTTACACACATCAAAATTCCACCTCCATGAAGCATCCAAAAGGGTTAGGTTTGGTTATGGGATTCTTGTATTTTTTTTTTTGGGGGGGAGGGGGGATTTTCATATTTTTTTATCAAGAACAGTTCAGGCTAGCTTAGGTTATGTTAGATTAGGTTAGGTTTTTCTTAATTAAAAAAGAGAAAAATGTTTGGAAATTTTCCATTAAAAATGATCATTTGCTTTCTTGCATGGATGGTTAGATTAGGTTAGGTTAAGTAACATCATTTGTTCTTGATTTTTAACATTACCTACTTTTTATGCTATATTGTATGCAACTCCAAGCCCCTTTTTGGGTGATATTTGCTCCCAACTGAAGAGCATGCATTTGCTGAGGAAATAATGGTAAATTTGTCTTCAAATGTGGTTTTTATGGAATTTTTCTTCAGTGTACCGGTGTCTATGAACGTGACTAAGATGATGGGACCACTATTTTGTGTGCAAATGCATTTTAAAAAAATGCATTTCTTTAAAATCTCCAACCTAAACTACTTAAACTACTAACCTAACCTAACCCATTTGTATGCTTTATGGAAGCAAATGTGTGTAATTGTTTCTTGTTACAACCTTAAAGCACAATATTACCCAAAAATTTCCTTTAATTTTATTTTTCAAAAACAAAAAATAAGCAACTTTTTTCCCTGAAAAGCACCTTAGTTTAGGTTAGGTTTGGCTGGGTTAGGTTTCTCTTTTAATTTTGAGAATTTTCATAGAATAAATTACGACATTTTTTTCTAATTTTATTTTTAGGATTTTTTTTTTCTCCAAAGGTATGTTAGGCTAGGTCAGCTTAGGTTATGCTGCATTTTTATTTTATTTCATAAACATTTCTTTTTATGCTATGCTACCTAACTCAAAGCTCCTTTTTGGCATTATTTTGCTCACAACCTGAAAAGTAAGCATTTGCACTGAAAATAAGTTGTCCCATCATCTTAGTCACCTTCATGAACATTGTATTCCAAATAAAAATTCCACAAAAAATCAAAATTCACCTTTTAAGACAAATTTACCAGAATAAGTGGCAACATCATGTTTAGCACATTCATAAACATTGCATGAGAAAAAGAAATTCCATGAAATCAGAAGTTACCTTAAACTGCAAATTTCCCCTTTTCAGTTGGGAGGCAAAATAAGAGGTCATATTCAGAATCAACATGTAAAAGTGCATTGTAAGTAGAAGTGGTTAAGGTTGTTGAGCCTAGGTCCTGTGTTCAGCACTTGCACCACTTGGAACATTTCCAAATCCTGCAGCCCACCAGCAAAGCAGTGTGGGTGGTGACATTAGCTGTGAATGTGTATAAAGTATGTTGTGCAGCACCCAATAAGGACATAAAATAATAAGAAGCATCATGCTACTGCACAGTGTGTCTGAGCTAATTTTCATTTAAGCATGAGGTGCATGTGAAGATCATTCCATTCTTGTCACAAAAGATACAATTAAGATGCTGGATATGTGCAACGTCTAGAAGATGAACTGTTTATAGCTTCATTTGTTCACATGTTTTCATATTTGAATTGTGTCTGACAACACTATCCAAACCTGAAGCTGAAGACAATTGATATTGGTCACATTTCTTATGTGATGTATTATCATGCTGAAATTGGCATGGGCCACTCAGGTGTCAACAGCCAATAAACATGTTAGCCCAATAATGCAGATATACTCCAAGTTGAGTGTGTTTTTTTCTTCATTTTTGTTGTTGCTCCTAGTTTGTTCTCAGGTTCTGCTGATCTGGATAGTGACCACAGCAGGATGGACACATTAAGACAAGTTCAGGGTTGGCATCATTGAAGTTGCCAATACTGAAGTGAGCTGATTGGCAAATATGATGGTTCAGTGAACTTAGATAATGATTGACATGCTTTGTGTCAACAGTTATAGCCAATTATTTATTTGGATATTAAAAGAGCCTGATGGTCAGTAATAATAATAGTCTTGTAATTAATTCTTTTGGCAGTAACCATCAAGTATGGACCATCCAGATGTTAAGGAGGGGTTCATATGTCCAGTATGCATGCAAGATCTGCTCAGTATAGCTGATCTGCAGACACACTTCAACAATGCCCATAGTCAAGAAGACAAGCTCATCAAGCAATCCTTGAAAGGTCAGTGGTGGTTTGATGTTATATTATATGTGTTTCCCAGTTCATATTTTGACTGGGATGGTCATGTTGTACATTAATAATATTTGTTTTTGCATAGTTCACCTAGGTTGCAGATGAGATTGTGTTGCTTTTGGACTGTGTCCTTAGCTTATCATCAGGTGAATCACATGTAAATGTATCCCTAATTGCTTCCTTGTATCTGGCCATTGTATGCAGTAGTTATTTTATATGACTGCTGTCCTCAGACTTCATTGGGAAGGCCAAGCAACGCATCAAACAGGAACTTTCGGACAGCCCTGCACCTCAGGTCGCCTACAAGTATCACCCCTCTCATCGGGCTGAGCAGGATATAGGTCAGTGGCTCAGCTGCCAACATCTGACTAGCAGGAACTTTTGGACACCCTACACCTCTGGTTACCTACACATATCATCCCTCTCATCAGGCTGAGCAGGATATAGGTTAGAGGCCTGGCTTCCAACATCCTGCTGAAAAATGTCATAGACTGTACTGGATAATGGATGAATTTGTGATATTTATGTACTTTAAGGTGGAATAATTAAATTATCATGTTCTACAGCCAATCAAATGGTCTTGGGATGGAAGCAATTTCATGGAGTGAACTAAGAACAGGGTTAGACAAATGGGCTGTTCATGAATTTTGTGAGTCCATAATATTATCCTCTCTAGAAAATTTTCCTTGAATTTTTCTCATTTGGAGGTTCACATAGGGGTCATCAAGTCAAGTTAAACAAATCAAGGTGTAGGACAGTTAAGCAACAACAGGTTTTCAGTCCAATAATTGTTGATAATAGTCTGCCTGCTGATGTTGTGGGGATTCCCTCATTGAATGTATTTAAGAATAGGGTGGACACATTTTTAGGCGGCTGCAAAATCTTGTTTTTTAGTTATCAGTAGTAGTGGATGGGGTGAGATTTATGCTGAGTAAGTTTGCACTGTACAGGCCCTTTAAGCAGGCATTGATGGAGTCTGAAAATTATTGGTAGGGCACTCAAGCCACATGTGTTACATGGGATTGGGTGAATAGGGCTGGATAGGTAGGGTAGATGATAGACATTGATGGGTGTGTGGGATGTTGGTGGATGGATTCTTTTGAATTAGGGATGTGGTGTCGGTTTGGTGATGAGTGTCTTTTTGCTAGGGTTATGGTATCTTCCCTTTACAAACTTAACCTGGATATGCTCTTGTGGTTCTTATTAAGTATGATCACTGTGTGACTTTATGTCTTATGCGGTTGAATAATGCTGTTTGGCAATGAACTGCTCTCTAATAAAGTGCTCAAAATTCATTGGAAAGTGCACACTGAATTTCTGATGTCACAGGTTTAAAAAAAATCCTCCATATTCCATTAGCCCAAAGTTTTCCTCTCCATATCCAGGATTACAAAGTACAGATCAACCCAGACCACGAACAAACACATTCCATTCAGCGTTCTTCAGCCAGGTCAAACTCAACGAAGACATTGATTGTCTGGGTGGTATTGGTGCAATTGAGCGGGGGGGGGATAGCTAGTAGTTGGTTTGCCCTGAAATGGGCAGTATTCGATGACGAGACTAGGGACTTCTGAGATTTTGTGATATGAGATGAGACCGAGTGTGATGTGACAACCTGATGATGCAGGTTGGAGGGTGAGAGCAAGCCATTATAGGCCACATTGTGTTTGTGGGAAGGTGAGGACTTGAGCGTGGACCTGGTGTGATGCGGTGAGGCGTTGTTTGGTCGGAGGTGGTGAGGCGTGGTTTGGCCGGAGGTTTGGTTTAGCTGTCGTGAGAAGATGAGCACCTGAGCGTGGACCGGGAGTGATGTGGCGGCACGTTGTTTGGTCGGTGGTGTGGTGGGTGTAGCTGTTAGAATGTGAGGACCTCCTGGGCGTGGACCCGGAGTGATGTGGCGGCACGTTATTTGATCGGAAGCGCAGCTGGTGCATGCTCCTGCACAGTGATGGGCGCTAAATGACCAAACCTGGTCGATGCGCCCAAAAACTCAAATAACCAACCAACCATCCTGCACAGTGCACACTGCTGATTCTGTACCTCTGGCAGGCTGACCGCCGGTCGCTAGGCCCTCTTCAGACTAATGTGCTGTGAGAACGAGGACCTCTCATGGTGGTATTGGGTTTGCGTAGAGTATTTCTTTTGTATATTGAGACTAGGTTTGACAGCTACACAGGATTTCTTTTATTCATTTTGACAGTATGAATGCAGTGATGTAATGATCCACATTAAAGCCTATTTTTTCATCACTGTTGTCCGTTCACCGTTCTATTATAACATTATTATCAGGAAATGCTATCTGGAGCACAAAGCAAACATTTCATTAATGCTTCCATTTTTCGATCAAATATGTATCTGTGTGATCCATGTAATATTTCCTACAGCCGATATCACCATGCTAGTGGCAGGCTGGCCAAACTCAACAACAACAATATTCCCTGAAGACTCCATGGCAAAACTTGATATGGTTTGGAATAAGACATTAGTGTAATGTCGGGTTTAGTTTTGAATCGTATCACTGCACTGCACGGCCGTGTTTCGCTGCTCAGGCTGAGGCTGTGAGGGTCAGCAGGTGCAGAGGTAGACCAGCTGGCGCGTGACAGTTGGCTGCGTTCACCGACAGGAGTCGTTACCAGCCACCTGGCGCTGTTCAAAAGCGTGCGTGATGACCGCGTCGACCACCTGTCCACCGAAACCAACAAGCTCATCATCCGGCTGGACAAGCTGTTCACAAGGCTGCCCTCGGATCCGGTGAAGCGGAAAGGTAGGTTGTGGTGTGCATCAAAGTGGTGAAATGTTGTATTGCAGGATTCCTGGTTCTAATCCTCGCGCTCGGAAACAGGTCTGCATTTTTAGATTTATCAACTGCCATCACATTTTTTTCATGAAGCACTGCATCTGTGTTCGAAGATATGAATCTGCGGCCGCATTCCCGCTTGTGAGTAGCTTGCCATGCACCTCGCACTGCAGCTGACCCTTGTTATCCGGCGCGGATGGCAAACAGGTGGAATACTCGGTTTGTTTGCGGGGATCCCAGCGATCCCGAATTTAGTCCCGGGGGGGGGGGGGAATTTCTGCCTGAAGTAATGCATTTCGGTGTATGTGTGGCATTCGAAATCACTTGCTAGAAATCATCGTAGTGATCTAGAAAAGCAATAGTGATCGAGAATATATGATGGAGCGAATTTGTAAAATATTAATGGGGCCCCTCGGAAGACAGACATATTTACGAGAATAAAGTAGATAAATATCTACGGGTAGATATTTCATGGGTAGATAAATATAAAAGGCTGATAAAAAAATACGAAGAGCTCAAAAGAAGCAGCTGTGGTCAACCAGCTCAGTTTGTAGCAGGAAGCCTTCTCCCAAGTTAATATATATGTTAATATATATAATTATCGAGGTATTAAACACTTCAAGTTAATTCAAGCTTCCTCGGTTTTCAGCGTTCTTCTTTAGTGTTCTTCATTTCTCCGTTTTTTTGTCGCATTTCATTGAAAATTGGAAATAGTCCAAAACCGGCATGCGATCTCCATACGGTTGCACCTCCGGTCTCGTTTTCAAAACGTTTAGACATTTCACATTTAATGTCAAAGTAGGTGCACTGGAGATGTAAACAAATATGTAAGCATATTGCGAACGAGAGCGGAGGAGGTGCAAGCGCATAAATATGACATGCTCGATTGGACTATGCCCATTCGTTGTGAAACGCAACCAAGAATACTCACGGATGACGTCTGAAGAAACATGAAAAGTATATAATTTAATTGCTATGCCTATGTCTTATTTATTTTTAGCATAATAAATTTAGTCTTATTCTTACTTATTTATTTAATTGCTATGCCTATGTCTTATTTTTAATTTCTATGCCTATAATTTAATTATTTTGCGAGATATTGCCGTTTAATGCGGCGTAAATGGCATATCCTCTTGAAACACTAAGCTGTTCTTAATACAGTATCTATCCCAAGTGGCTGGTGTGTTGCTTGCAGCTGCGTCGCTGCTGAGTTTATTACATACACACCGGCAGGTGTGTGCGTGTGTGTGTGTGTGTGTACTTGTCAGTGAGAGCCGTACGTGTCGGCAGCTCACGAGCGGAGCGTGGTGGCCTGGGTGGAGGAGGACACCATCGGCCTGTGTCCCGACTGCGGCCGCCAGTTCGGCATACTGCGCCGCAAACACCACTGCCGACTGTGCGGCTTCGTGTTGTGCGGCCGCTGCTCGGCCTTCATCAGCGCCAGCCGGGCACGTGAGTAGGTCACGACTGCCGAGCCCCTCGGCTGTCGAGCCCCTCGTGGCCTGGTGTGATCTGCTGGGAACCTGTGCCTGTCGGGCACGTGAGTTGTCGAGCCCCTCGTGGCCTGGTGTGATCTGCTGGGAACCTGTGCCTGTCGGGCACATGAGTTGTCGAGCCCCTCGTGGCCTGGTGTGATCTGCTGGGAACTTGTGCCTGTCGGGCACGTGAGTTGTCGAGCCCCTCGTGACCTGGTGTGATCTGCTGGGGGCCTATGCCACCTAATGCGACCACTTGTGCCCCCAGAATGATTCCTTGTGATCCGATGTGACCACCTGCGGTGGCTGCCCTCCCGCGAGGTGATATGACCACGTGTTACCTGGCATGGGTGTGACTTGGTGACCAGGGGACGCATGGTATAACTTATATGAAATGTTACACCCCTGTATGACCGGTATAGTCTCTCGTAACCTGGTGTGACAAGGCATGACCTAGGGCGATCTCTGGTGGCCTGGTATGTTCTCGCGTGACCTGGTACGATCCTGTGTTATCTAGTGTGGCCGTAGTGACTCGGCGGCACAGGCATGATGTGGTATAGCTTGTGACTATGTGAGGTGACTATGATAGGTGAAGGCCTGTGGTATGATAGGTGAGGCTCGTAAGATCTACTTTCAGAAGATCTATTTTCAGAAAATCTACGTTCAGAGACTATTTTCAGACGATCTATTTTCACAAGATCTACTTGGAGGGGGAAATGTTGACAAGATCTACTCCCAGGACTGAATTGTTCAGAAGATCTACTTTAAGACGAAAGTGTTCACAAGATCTACTAATACTTGGAGATGTTCACAAGATCTACACCCAGGTCTGAATGTTCAGAAGATCTACAAATAGGCCTCAAGTAAATATTGAGACGATCTACTGAAAGCTGGAAATGTTCACAAGATCTACTCCCAGGTCTGAATTGTTCAGAAGATCTACTCGAAGACGAAAGTTTTCACAAGATCTACTAATTCTTGGAGATGTTCACAAGATCTGCTCCCAGATCGGAATATTCAGAAGATCTACAAATAGGCCTCAAGTGTTCAGATATCTACTACTGGAATTGTTCAGAAGATCTACTACTGGAAATGTTCAGAAGATCTACTCTGAGGATGGAATTGTTCACAAGATCGACTCTCGGGACTAGAAGATCTACTCTTGACCTGTAATGTTCAGAAGATCTACTCTCAATTCTGATTGTTGAGAAGATCTACTCGGAGAAAATGTTCACACGATCTACTCTATTCTGATTTCCAAGAAACATAAGTTTAGCTAGTTATCGCTACGTAGCAGCACAGTCTAGGTATTATTGCAACGGATAGTTGGTTGGTTATTGGTTTTACGACACGTCGACCGTTGAGTCATGTAGCGTCGCCAATCTATCACGCCGATTAGTCGCGGGCGAAGAGTAGCGACAGGTGAGACTCAAACCCACAACCTTTCGATTGTGAGACGAGCATCTTACCCCTAGACCACTCGTCCCCGCAACGGATAGGGATTGGATGTTATGAGATTGAACGTTGAAGCATAGGCAATACTATTTCTCGTTAGATGGCAAGATTATGTCATTGAATACGCGCTCGTTGTGTGCCGGCGTTGTTAGCTTTCCATAGCTCGGCAAGCGGCCGACGTCCGGTAGGAAACTGATATACGATGCGGTGGCGGATGGAGAAGAGCACATGTTGATACCTATTTGTATCTGATTTCACGGCTAGCTTAAAATGTTCATTGCACTGTGATACTTTTGGCAAATATTTGCGTTTTATCCGCCTGCAATATGTCGGCTGGTAATCCCCTGGCAACGCCAGCTGTCTGGGGAAGGATGAAGAAAGCGCAGCATGTGTGGCGCGCCAAATTTCCTGCCGCCGCGCCGACCGCGAGTCTTCAGCGGAGTGTGTTCCCCACGCCCTGCGACGCTGCCGGAGCTGTCGGCCACGCTGAGGCGGATGGGATCGTCACGCGCGTGCGGTGCTGACAGCATTACAATCGCCATGCTCAAGGTGCTTTTGCTGTTGTTGGACCACACCTACTGCATGTCATTTATAGTAGCATTGTAAACCGTGACCTCCCGTCATCATGAGTCGAGCATTACCTGTGGGCGTAAAACGAGCGGCACTGACTCTGGGAGGTGAATTTTGGGGAGCCGTGTGGGGAATATTGGTGGCCCCAGGGCGGTTCTTTGTGGCTTTGGTGCGATTCTTTGCAGGCACGGATACAAGGGTGGGGGCATTAGGAGCATGTGCCCCCCCCCATGGGAAGGTGGCTCCCCTCCGGCCGGAAAAAGACGCCCATCTGTGAGGGGCCGAGTGCACCCTACTCCCGAATGTTTCAGCCAGATATGCCCCTCTGAGAGAAGGCTCCCGCTGTGAAGGAAAGGCGCTCCTCCGGGAAGACCCGACTGCACCCCCTCCCTCAAATATTTTAGCCAGAGGCGCCACTCCATGAGGAAAATGCGCCCTCGAAAATGCGCCCCCGGGAAGGCTCGAGTGTACCCCCTCATTTTTTTTCAACCGTAGGCGCCACTTGAAAGGCTAAGTGGTGCCCTTCTGGACATGTCTCCCATAATAATTATTCGACCCGTCCGTTCCTTGGGGATAAGATGGACTGACATGCAGCTATTGTATGTGTGCTGATAAATTTCTACTTTGATAAATTATTTACCATTAACATTACACGATGACCTTTCCTCGGCAAGCAGAAAATAATCGAAAAATTACTGTACACCTGGTCTATATTCGCGTGTAACCCTACATCCAACCAAAAAAAGAGAATTAAATTAATCGTACCAATCCTCACCGCCATGGTTTTTCCATCATTACATACCATGAAATGTATCCAAAATATGTCACAAAAATCGAACCACAAATTCTTGTTGAGGGCGCCAAATATCCCGTCGGGGCTCTAAATAACAGCGGTGCCCTCAAATTCACCGGAAACCCGACAAAGTCCTGGGATCCTCCAAAACGCAGCGAATCCAGGAGAAATGTTACAGAGCTCTATGCGCTGGATAGAGCTACTACAGATGCGCTAGAGCCTTATATAAGCGTACTGGGAGCCCAAAAACACACCGGGGCTCAAAACGCGCCGGGACCCTCAAACCACACCGGGTCTGTCGACGGCATGAGAACCAAAAAAAAAAACGGTGCCCGCAAAAAGTGACATCGTCATAAAAAGTGCGCCGGGACAGTAAATAAACACATCGTGAATAAATCTTAATCTTCGTAAATGCTTTCCCAGCACATTTATTAGGAACCAAATCATGCACACTAAAGATGTTCAGTTAATTCGCTCTAGTCCATCTGATGAAGTGACAGTTGAAAATGCTCGTTGGGTATGCACTTGCAGTCGCCGATGGTTTGTTTGTTGAAAACAACAAAATGATTAATCTCAATAAATTTGATTGTGTTCCAAGACGATCGCGTCAGCGCCAGAGACGGCCCAGACTAAATTTGGTATCAATTAGTTTCTAAGACGTCAACATTCCCCTTCTTCTTCGGTAAAAGCACTTGGTGTGATGGTAGACACAACTTTGATCTAAAAATGATACGAATTCCTGATAATGAAGCGTCGCTATGCCTGTATCTATGACGTACCCAAGTTCTCACAAAACGTACCGATAATGTAAAACAGCAAATTATTCGGAGCATCGCTTTCCCAACTTAATCTACATTATGTACGATTTGAGGGAACTATAGCAAGGGTGCTGTAGGAGTGAACGGTGAATGGATGCGTGTTAGTTCGTAACGCATTTGTTGCGTGTTGCCTGAGACACAAGCATGTGAAGGTAACTAAATATATGGATACTGATACTGATGTGGATGCCAGATATAGGACAAAGCGATAGAGGTAGAGGAAGAGAGAATAGAAGAAGATGGGGATATGGGTATCCTAGGCCTGGATAGATGGAGGATTCATCGGAGAGAAGGAAACGATATGCATACCAACATTGTTGGTAAACTTGAATAGTTTGTTTTCTTTGTCCATATTCAAAAACACTGGTGTTTGATCTGTTTGTTTCACACTTATTATCAAGCTAAAAAGCGTTTTCACACGTCTGGACATCTCCCGAAATTGTCTCTCGATGAAATGCGTAATGCTGTATTGTAAGACGAAAGCGCCATGTCCAAGATAAAAAGGGTTATTCTCGACACCGTGCGAGTTCAGAATTCGGACCTTGCAAGGTGTTCATTTGAACGGGTCATTCGATAACACATCAATGGGAAATAAAACTGCGGTACATGGTGAAATATGCTTAAGTGCCTGTCGCATGCATGCATAGTGGCAAAGCATCGTCTTTTTGAAAGAATAAGCACGAGGTCTCTCACACCAGGTGGCAGACAGTTCCACGCCCTTACCGCTCGGTACACGAAAGACCGTCTCGCGAATTTAGTACGCATGCGTTGAATGTGAAGCTGTCCATCAACAGTCTCCCTTGTGCTGCGCTGGGAGACAGCGAGACGAGTGATAGATTATGTCGAACGAGTTGGCGTGAGTTTGTATCGTTAAAATGTACATGAATTGTAGGTATTTTTCTTTTATCATACGGGCCACACCCGGCCATCGTAGGCCAGAGAGGGGTTCAGCGACTCCGTCACGATAGCCGAGTCCAGCGACGATGCGAGCACCAAAGTTGATACGCTTTTGCTTCCTTCTGTGTTGAGTCACATTGCATCCAATCCAGTCATGCAATATCGTGCGTGTTGGAATATGAGCACTTCAACCAGCAGCTGCATGATCTAGCGTGGTATGCCGTGCCCATCCTAGCCAGCGTGATAAGAGAATACAATTGGCAACGGCGCATGATGGTTGCAATGTGCTGCTCCCGGGAGAGGAAATCATCCACGGTGACACCCATAATTTTAACGCAATGTGAGGGTATTATTTCTGAGCTTCCAAAGTATGCGAAGTACTTGATGGTGATCTATCTTTCAATGCCATAATTTGAGAATAATAATTTCTGTCTTTGAGGGGTTTATTGTTAGCATATTTTGTACATTCCAATATATTGCAAAAGTCAGGTTTCGACCCGTTATTTCCGTACAGAGCGATTTGGCATCTGCGTCCAAAAAAAACTGAGTGTCATCGGCGTATATGACAATCTTGTCGTGTGCCATATGTTGTGGCATGTCGTTGGTGAATAGGAGGATGAGCACAGGGCCAAGTATGGAGCCCTGTACCACCACATGCGTCACCGATAGGGCCTTAGAATGGTGGACATACTGCATACCATTGCTAAACCATGCGGCGAACCACTGGTTGTCGATGCCGTACCACCCTAGCTTCTCGACGAGGTTGTGCTCGACGCTGTCAAATGCTTTTGAGGTGTCTGCAGTAACTAGTGACATCATCATGCCTTTGTCAACATTGCGGGTCGCATATATTACAGCTGAAGCACTGCCACCTTCATAGATAGGTCAGGGCGGAAGCCATACTGTTGCGGTCATAGAATATGCAGACTAGATACACATTGCATCAGTTGTGTTCATACTACAAGCGCACAAAGCCTAGCCACGACCAGCAATATCGATGTTGGTCGATAGTTGCACTGCTTAGCATCGTCGCCGCCTTTATCTATCGGCACTATTGTAGTGGTTTTCCAGTTTACAGTGCTACTATTAATAACATGCAGTAGGTCCAATAACAGCAAGTCACCTTAAGCATGGTGAATATAATGCTGTCGGCACCGCACGCGCGTGACGATCCCACCCGTCTCAGCGTGGCCGACAGCTACGACAGCGTCACAGGGCGCTGGGAAAGCGCTCCGCTGCAGAATCAAGACCGGCGTGGCGGCAGCAAATTTTGCGCGCCACAGACACTGCGCTTTCTCAGTCCTTCCTCAGACTGCTGGCCAATGGCGTCACCAGGGAATGACCGCAGCCATATTGCAGGTGGATAAAATGCAAATATTGCGCGAGTATCATAGTGCATTGAACATTTTAAGCCAACCTTGAGCTCAGATGCAAATAGGTCTGAACAATGTGTGCGTCCTCTCCATCTGCCACTACTCCACATATCAGATTCCCACCGGACCGCAGCCGATTGCCAAACTCTGGAAAACTAACAATACCGGCACAACGAGCGCGTATTCAATAGTATCATCCTGTCATCTAGCGATAAATATTGTTAACTATGCTTCAGCATTCAATCTCATGACATTCATTCCTCATTCATTGCGGTAATAACAAGACCGTGCTCCTACCTAGCGAGAGCAAGCTGAACTTATGCTTCTTGGACATCAGAATTGAGAGCAGATCTTGTGAACATTTCCAGTAGTAGATCTTCTGAACATCTCCAGTAGTAGATCTTATGAACATTTCAGGCATATTTGTAGATCTTCTGAAAATTCAGACCTGGGAGTAGATCTTGTGAACAATTCCCTCCTCGAGTAGATCTTCTGAACAATCAGAATTGAGAGTAGATATTCTGAACATTCAGTCTCGAGAGTAGATCTTGTGAACATTTCCAGCTGTCAGTAGATCTTCTGAACATGTCGGGCATATTTATTTATTTATTTATTTCACGATACATGCCCTCCACGTATAGTGGCTCTTATGGACAGTCTGGGTATAACTCACAGATATTTACAAAGAAAGGATAGATTTGAGGTCAATAGTGAGAGCAGATGCGCAACAAACATTCATACACCAACATAATACAATACCCATATCACTATCTGCACTACACACACCGTGCTTGCAACATGAGCTATAAACGAGTAGTATATATAAGTGATAGGAAAGCGATGGCCTAAAGGTGAGTTCATAGTGTACACAAATCCATTTTGTAAGTTTGTTTGTATGTGACTAGTGTTGCTCGTGGAGATAAGCTAATGCATGTTTCTTGAAGTTAGACAGCCTCGATGTTTTTGTTTCAGTAGGGAGTTTGTTATAGTGGAACACAGACGAGTAGAGAAATCTCCTGCGGCCCGCCTCTCTGTGTATGGCTGGCAGGTGCAGGTGGTCGTCTGCACGCGTATAAGGGTTTCGCAGGGTAGAGTATGCAGTGATTTGACCGGCAATGTGCGTTGGCTCACCCGTCAGAATGATCTTGTGGAGCAAAGTGAAGGCTATGAAATAGATGCAGATCAGCTGCGGTGAGGAGACCCAACTCGTTACGGGCATCATAAATATGATCAAATTTCCGTAGACCTGACACGACTCTAGTGGCGAAGTTAATGATCTTGTCTAGTCTGTGCATGTTTGCTGCCGACCCGTTCCCGTAAACAGATATGCAGTAGCGGATATTGGATATAAATAGGCTATTGACTATAGTGAAGAGGGTACTGGTTGGCAGATGGTGACGTAGATGGCTCAGGGCCAGAAGGAATCCAGTGCACTTGCGGACCACAACAGCTACATGGGAATCCCACGACATGTGGCGATCAAATGTCACCCCAAGGTTCCTACACGAATGACTCTCATCTATCACGCCGTCCCTAGAGCACACTCGTATCGGGGTAATATTGCGAAGATTTTGACGCGGTCCGAACGTGAGAAGCTGAGTTTTGGTCGGGTTTACCTTCAAACCGTTATCCAGGAAGTAGTCGTAAAGTTGGTTCAAGCATGTCTCCATCTGATTTATCATATTCGGGAGATCAGATTTGCGACCGGAGATGAGGACCTGCGTGTCGTCTGCGAACTGAGTGACGTGTGCTACCGGGACGTGCAAACTGAGGTCGTTCGAAAAGATGCAATAGAGGAGTGGACCTAGTGATGAGCCTTGAAAAACACCTATGTTGTTTGGGAGAAAGGAGGAGAGATGCCTGTTTCCGCGTTGATCTGAGATGCTAACAGCCTGCGTTAGCATGACCTCCCAGATAAGCCCTAAACTAGTCAGTATCGATTCCATGGAGTTCTAGTTTAGTGAGCAGTTTGGTGTGATCTATTACGTCGAAGCATTTACTGAGGTCCAGAATGCAAAGGAGAGCTACTTCCGAACGGTCCATTGCTGCTAGTATTTTGTCCGTGACTGAGATGAGAGCGGTTTCCGTAGAGTGGCGTGGTCTGAAGCCGTGCTGGGTTTGGGCCAGTAGGTGGTTTGAGTTCAGATAGTGATAGAGTTGTTTCTGCACTACCCTCTCTGTGATTTTGGCGATAACCGGAACCAATGAGATGGTCCTAAAATTAGAGGGATCCGAAGGATCTCCTGATTTGTGAATGGGAGTTAATATTGACTGTTTCCAAGTGGAGGGATATCAGCTGTAGTCAGGCATGTGTTTATAATGTCGAGCAGCACTTCTCCGATACAAAAATAACAGAAATTTGATAACCTTAATACAGATCCCGTCGGGTCCGCAAGCACTTGTGCTCCTCATGTCCATGACGATTTTGGTTAGCTGTTCGAGGGATATTGGTGATACTTTATAGGATCTGGTAGAGACGCGCGATAGCCGGCAACTGGGAGGTGTAAGCTGGTGACTGGCGGAGGCCGCGGCGGTGATGACGTCACGGACGGGACGGCTGCGTGCCCGTTGCGAGCCCGGGTGACCGGGGTATGTGAAGGCGGTGAAAATTTGAACAAGGGCGATGGATAGCAGCAGCCTGATGATGTCCGTGTGCATGATGAAAACTGGTAGAGCTGTAGATAGACGATGAAGAACACTATTGCTGGAGGCACAGGAATTCCGAGCGGCACCAAGGCGTCAGTCCGTCAGCCTTCTCCGCTGCAGTGCCGGAAAGAAGACTAACCACGGGCAGTAGCTGATGATTGATGCAAGTGAAGTCAATATAGAGAAAGGCGCTGTCACTTCTTCACTCACTCCAGGGACGAGTGATCTAGGGGTAAGATGCTCGTCTCACAATCGAAAGGTTGTGGGTTCGAGTCTCACCTGTCGCTACTCTTCGCCCGCGACCAATCGGCGTGAGAGATTGGCGACGCTATATGACTCAACGGTCGACGTGTCGTAAAACCAATAACCAACCAACCAATCTTCACTCACTCAGTTTTTCAGGCGTCCAATCACTGTGCAATCACTGTCCAATCACTGCACAATTTCCGTCAGGAATAACCAGCAGAAATCTCCACTAAGGAGTTCAGCTACTTCGCGCACGTGTAGCATATAGGTACGCCGGTTTTGGTTTGATATTTCACTTCTTCCCGCTATCAGTAGATCTTCTGAACATTTCCAGCTATCAGTAGATCTTCTGAACATTTGCATTGTGGAGTAGATCTTCTGAACATTTGAGGCCTATTTATAGATCTTCTGAACATTCAGAATTGGGAGTAGATCTTCTGAACATTCAGACTCAAGAGTATATCTCGTGGAAATATATTTTCTGAAAGTAGATCTTCTGAAAGTAGATCTGAACGTAGATCTTCTGAAGGTAGATCTTATGAGCTACCCCCGTATGACATACTGTGTGGCCTGGTATGGCTTGTGCAACGTGATTGACTGTGCGGCAGAGAAGCTGGCGCCGCCGACCCCGGGCGGCGCGGTGTCGCTGGCGCAGCTGGCGCCCCGTCTGGGCGGCGTCGTCCCCAGCCTGGCCTCACTGCGCCGCTCCGGCTCACTGGGCAGCCTCAACTCGGCCATGGCCATGGTGGACGCGGTGACGGGCGAGCCTCAGCTGCGCATCTGCTGTCACTGCGACCAGGTGAGCCGATACTGTGACCAGGTGAGCCGACACTGACCATGTGAACCGACACTGACCAGGTGAGCCGGCACTACCAGGTGAGCCGACACTGTGACCGGGTGAGTCAACACTGACCAGGTGAGTCAACACTGACCAGATGAGCCGGCACTGTGACCAGGTGAGCCGACACTGACCAGGTAAGCCAACGATACTGGACCAGGTGAACACTGACCAGGTGAGCCGACACTGACGGTGAGCCGGCACTGTGACCAGGTGAGCCGACACTGTGACCAGGTGAGCCGACACTGACCAGGTGAGCCGATATTGTGACCAGGTGAGCCGACACTGACCAGGTGAGCCGACACTGACCAGGTGAGCCGACACTGTGACCAGGTGAGCCGACACTGACCAGGTGAGCCGACACTGACCAGGTGAGCCGGCACTGTGACCAGGTGAGCCGACACTGACCAGGTGAGCCGACACTGACCAGGTGAGCCGACACTGACCAGGTGAGCCGACACTGACCAGGTGAGCCGACACTGACCAGGTGAGCCGACACTGACCAGGTGAGTCAACACTGACCAGGTGAGCCGGTGGTACAACTGCGATATATTTCGGTAGGTTATCGTCTCCTTTTACTGCTGGGGGCTGAATGATGCTGTTTGACAATACACTCAAATTTGTTGTTTTACTTAATTTTACATATTTTTTTTTTGTGGGGAGTTAATAAATTTTAATGGAAAAAAAATATTGAGTGAAAAAAAAAATACCAATTCCTTTTTTTCGTTTTTGCTTTTGTTAACTTCACAAATTTTAAAATTTCTCTTTAACGTTTTTTGCTTAACTGGAAGCTTTCAACGTCCTGTAAGGTTTTTCCGTGATAAGGAGAAAAGAGCGGCGCACAGTGCAGCGAAATTTTTAGTACCTTTTCCTTCACCGCCATTGCGTCTGATGTGAAAGTTTCAACTTCATGGCATGTAAGGTCATTGACCTAGCTCAGGTCAAATAGGACAACCTACAAGCATGTTTCAAGATCGATAACTCATTTACGTGGGTGTGCTCAATATCACACATAATACATGCCACACGTGCTACATGCCATACATATAGGTGTGACCCACACCACACATGTGGGTGTGCTCAATATCACACATGATACATGCCACACGTGCTACATGCCATACATGTAGGTGTGACCCACACCACACATGTGGGTGTGCTCAATATCACACATGATACATGCCACATGTGCTACATGCCATACATGTAGGTGTGACCCACACCACACATGTGGGTGTGCTAAACAAACCCCCTAATATCACACATGATACAATGAAGCCACATGTGCTACATGCCACACATGTAGGTGTGACCCACACCACACATGTGGGTGTGCTCAATATCACACATGATACATGCCATACATGTAGGTGTGACCCACACCACACATGTGGGTGTGCTCAATATCACACATGATACATGCCACATGTGCTACATGCCATACATATAGGACCCAACCAATGTGGGTGTGCTCAATATCACACATGATAAATGCCACATGTGCTCCATGCCATACATGTAGGTGACCCACACCACACAGTGAGGGGCTCAATATCACACATGATAAATGTCACATGTCCATGCCAACATAACCAAACATGTGGTGTGCAATATACACTGATACATGCCACATGTGCTACATGCCACACATGTAGGTGTGACCCACACCACACATGTGGGTGTGCTCAATATCACACATGATACATGCCACACGTGCTCCATGCCATACATGTAGGTGTGACCCACACCACACATGTGGGTGTGCTCAATATCACACATGATAAATGCCACATGTGCTCCATGCCATACATATAGGCGTGACCCACACCACACATGTGGGTGTGCTCAATATCACACATGATAAATGCCACATGTGCTCCATGCCATACATGTAGGCGTGACCCACACCACACATGTGAGGGTGCTCAATATCACACATGATAAATGCCACATGTGCTCCATGCCATACATATAGGCGTGACCCACACCGCACATGTGGGTGTGCTCAATATCACACATGATACATGCCACATGTGCTACATGCCACACATGTAGGTGTGACCCACACCACACATGTGGGGGTGCTCCATAACAGGCGTGTCCAGAGCAACCGTCTGTAAGCAAGTATTGATAGACGCAAATGTTCGTATCACAAATATTCGCATACTGAACTACACCGCCCGTGCTTGCCGGGTATCTCAGCTCGGAAGGATCGAAATGCCATCTGTGATGAGTTGTTGTCCATGTTCCCATGTACACAATTTTATATCCTGAAAATGTGTTCCAATTAGCATAGCTTAACCCGATACAGTAGCATTCGTTTACGAGCACATGCCCATGTGGATAGTAGGGTATATGAAAATTTGCGTATTTAACTACCTTCCGGCGAATTTTTCCGTACGCATTTTTGTCGTGCGCGTTTTCGATGCGAGCATGTGTCTTGATAACGCACCATGCCATGCTTTAATAACGATGCGAACCATAATTGGCGTGCATTATTGTATATTGAGGTAGCAATTAACTGTCGCATTATTTCAGTTTAGATAGTTTGTGCTTCAAATGTATTACATGTGCGAACTATAACGAATCCTTAACTAAGCTCAGTGTGTTGGTGCTGCCTCGTTCTCAGAAACTAGCTCTTCGTGAAGAGCAAGTAGAACAGCAGAACTCTGAGCCCATCCTGGTGCAGTTCTACAGCCAGTTGCGGGAGATGCAGCAAGAGATTCGCCACCTGATCCCCATGCACAATAAGATGCTGGAGAGTCTGCTGTAAGTTTGGTGGGTATGATTTTGGGTAATTGTGTCCCTCCTATTGTGCTATGCGAAGGCGTGCAAAGACCCGTTGTTGATGGGTATGTTGTCGGCTGGCAATGAAGTGAGCAAGGTTGACGACTGGGACCCGAACTGAGGTGTTGTATCCGTCTACCAGGCTTGCCAAAGGGTTTATGGTAAGAACTGCTGAAGGTGTCTGGCGATGTTGTATAGTGATCGACACAGCCAGTTGACTGTTGATCCAACGCTGGTCTCCCAACTGTGCTTTGCAACTGGTTGTAGTTGGTGTGGTAATTTCGGATGAATAGATTGTGTGTTGAAGCCAGTCGTTTTAGATGTCGGTCACAGGCGATAACTGTTTGAACTATCACACCTATGTTTGTCGTGCTTCTCAGTGCGGGAGAATCGAAGTACCACCTGTCGGATGCCAACACCCTGCGAATAAAAATACTAAAGACGGCAGAGCGGGTAGACGACATGTGGTGAGTGGATACACCAGCCCGAGACGTGACCCGATGAGTGTGCCGCCGGAATGTTACAGTCTTTGTTATGGCTGCTTGGGAATGTTTGTATCGATGTACAGGCACAACGTTATTTATTTCGTGTCGGCGTTCCCATATTCCCACGGGCGTGGATTTCTAAAACAATGATGGGGGAGGGACAATACATAAAAGCAATGGACGGGCCGAACTGGATTAGTGGGCACACTCCATAACGTCCCATGTTAAAGGTTGAAATTATGGGGGGGGACCATTGAGGAGGCACTTGCCCCATAAAAGCACATAAAGCAACGCCCATGCATATATCCCAACTACAGATACCCACCAGTGCCCAACTACAGATACCCACCAGTGCCCAACTACAGGTACCCACCAGTGCCCAACTACAGATACCCACCAGTGCCCAACTACAGGTACCCACCAGTGCCCAACTACAGATACCCACCAGTGCCCAACTACAGATACCCACCAGTGCCCAACTACAGATACCCACCAGTGCCCAACTACAGGTACCCACCAGTGCCCAACTACAGGTACCCACCAGTGCCCAACTACAGGTACCGACCAGTGCCCAACTACAGGTACCCACCAGTGCCCAACTACAGGTACCCACCAGTGCCCAACTACAGGTACCGACCAGCGCCCAACTACAGGTACCCACCAGTGCCCAACTACAGATACCCACCAGCGCCGATGTGCCAGCATGCGTGGCGTCGGTTTTGTCCCTGTGGAGCGTGTTCCAGTGCTGGTTTCGAAGTATTGTACGTGCATGCCATTTAGGAAACTTGGCGACGCGATCATTACGGACGTGATAATCTAGAATATGGCCGGCCATATCTACCAGCATGTTGTTGGTGAAGTGGGCAGGCTGTTAACAGGCTTTGTGGTGATGCCTGGGCTATAGCATCCTGTATTTTTTCTCTCGTAGAGTTGGGAGGGTAGCAGGCGATGACATCAAAACCGACGATGACGTTGAACAACTTGACAGCATACTAGTAAAAACGCTTGTACAAGATGATATTGACAGATGAACACGGAATCTGCCGGCAGGACTGCGGTGGTACGACTGTCAGGCATCGAGTGTGGTGAACATGTAGCAGGCACTGCAGATGTGTGTTGTCGAGCTTCACGGGAAGCCATTGAGGAATTCAAAGCTGTCTGCAGGAGGTTAATATGTTCCTGATAGGTTTCGTCCCACGAAGTGTGGAATTCAAGAACGTTGTTTGATTAAGTTGTGGCGCGTGATGAGAGTGGCGCGCGCGGTTTCAGTAAGCGGATCGGCCGGCTTGGTGCGGACGAAGGCGAGGTGTCGCCCTGGCGGCAACAGCTGCAGTCCCGGGTGCGCTTTGCCGCCACCACCTTCCTGAAGGAAGACGTCATCAGCCTGCCGCAGCTGCCCACCGAGCAGCAGCTGTCAAAGCTGCAGGCCCGCTTCAGGTGAGCTGGAGGACCACCATACACGACCTCTGTCCAGGCCTCCAGTCCAGACCTCTGTCCACCTCTGACCTCTGCTCATCAGATGTCGTGATGTATCGCGCCTTTTACCGTAGCCTGCGGGTGGGCTTTCCCCTGCTGTAGTGATGTGTCCTCTGGGCGAGAGCCAGTCCCTCGTGGGCAGCCGCCGGGAGTGGATGGTGTGAACGCACGGCCATGCTCATTGTCATTGATTCGCATGCGAGCGCGATACGTCACTGGTAGGGTGAGAACGAGAAATGGTTTGGCGGCTTGATTATCGCCACTCACCATGGGGCTTGCGTTACGTCATTTACTGCACCTCTTCGGCGTACCGCGAGTCTCTCCAAACCGAGATCATCCACCGCGCTAATCACGCCAGAGCAGCTCGGCTCGAGTCGACTGACAAGACTCGGATGAGCTGTGCTGTGGCACCCTGTCTCATATGTCCGAAGGTCTCAGCTGAAGATATCGGCAGAGTCCGACGCAGACGACTCAGAGAAACAGCTTTAGAGGTATCAAAGGAAACGTCTGGCATCCGTACCCTCGTTTGCACGGAGCCGCAATCAGCTGGTTTTCCGCATTGAGCGTGAGCGGAGAGCTTAGCGAAGGTATCCTCAGCGATGCTCTTCGCCATGGCGATGACGTACTATGTTCGAGGTGTGGATGCGACCGGTCATCCCCACGCCGAGGGTAGTTGGTAGCAGGCTGGACAAATCTGACCGACAGTGAGGGCCTCACGGAAAAGGTTGCACTGAACTGCGATAAGTTCTGTTTCGGAGATGGAGTGTCAGGCAAGGAAAAGTCCGATAGGTAAGTCGTACTTAGTTCAGAGGAGCGCGGTGAGGTATTTGAGCCGGTCTGCTGTCGGCGGGACTGAGGATCGATGCGCCCTAAAGCCCAAGTAATTGCCTGACAGGCGGCAGCTGAGCCGGCGTGTTTCAGGGAGGATCACCATGAAGTGACTGAGGCGGTGTGCGATGCGGCAGGTGGCCGTGAGGTGACTGAGGTGGCCTCTTGCAGGGAGGAGACGCAACTTCGTGTTGCCGAAGAGCAGGAGATCGTGGCCCGGAACGCGGAGAGACAACACACGTCGGAGATGGCAGGGCTGAAGCGGTGGACCAGCCTCTCCAGCCACAAGACCCAGTACTCTCACAAGCCCACCGGAGAGGTGGGGTCCGCTCTGTTGGCTACTGCACGTGTGATCAGAGCAATCCAAAGGCGAACAGCACCACACCAAGCAGTGTACACCAACGCCAACGCGCCCATTCCACGGGAAATGGTTTGCGTTTGTAGCCGTAATACTTATGGTGTATCGAGGTACTTCACATACTTGCCACCGCAGGTGTCCAGCCAGTGAACTGGGTGGAATTAGTATGATACGTATTGCATGAGGATAATCAGTTTGAGGTAATTCAGAGGCCGCCAGCTGCCTAAGAGATGCACGAATTGAACCCTTGTGCCAGATTCAATTATGTCGGGCATTGGCAACTCTTGCCTGATGATGGAAGCTGGAAAGCTGGACAGAACCATTAGTTTCATTATGAGTGCCTCTACAGTAAAACTACGCCATCTTTATTATGCTGAGGTTGTTTTCGGGAAATGTGTTCAGAGTTTAGGGTTTTGTTTTGTAAATATCAGAACCAATAAATATTTCATATTGTCGGCCTATGACCTACATACATTGAATTCATGACAACCTGCAGATTATATTGCTATTTGACCCCTGTGTTTCAGATATTCTCTAACATTATGCTTCTTGCCATCGTAGTAAAATCATGACCCCCCCCCCCCTCCTTTTGCTTACTTGTGTTGGGCGACAGATGTCTTAGTTCTTCATTGTACATCGTCGTTGCTGTAACGGCACGTGGCATACCTGTGCACCGCCGTTAGTGTGTCTGTGACCCGTGTGGCGGCAGGTGGTGTACCTGTACACCGCCGTTAGTGTGACCTATATGACTGACCCGTGTGGCGGCAGGTGGCGTACCTGGACGCCTGGACACCACCAGTGGGCGCTGTGCCGGCGGCCGACGATCCCCTGCTGCAGCAGATGGAGATCGTCCGAGGCTACATCCGGCAGGCTCGAGATTCCAACAAGTATGACGAGCTGGCCATATTCGAGCGTAATCTGCGCGACCTGGAGACAGAGTACCGGCAGAGCGCCGACCAACAGGGGTCGGCTTAGAGGCGCGTCACCGCCGAGGCTTGGTGTGGGGCGGTACTGCCGGCAGACACACACCAGTAGAGACGGCACACCGGTACCTAGCGGCACAGGTGGTCATGTGTGAAGCAGAGCACGTGAAATGCCAGCAGAAATTGCTGAATCGGAGAAGAGGCAAGTATGATGTCGGGCAACCAGCTGAGCTGGGCCATGGAGTGTGCGTGGGTGTCAGCCGACGGCCGGACCCTGTGTAGGCGCATTGACGGCCGGCACCACCTCGCGTGGACGCTCGCCTGAACCATTGTCCGCAGTCGGGACCCGATCAAGGTCACACACTGGTCGCCGGCACTGAGCTGCCCAACTGGCTTCGGCTGACGCCGGGACCAAGTCCGGGTCCCATCTCGCGAACTGTCTGTGATCGACGGCGCAGTTCACCCCAACGCGTCTCATTCGTTCACGCGCTACACGTTCCCGGGGCGCCCTTCTCCCAAGCAAACCGAAATATCGGCCTCGATGGGTGAAGTGGCCGGCTGGGAAGCGGCTCTGCGCGGGGCGTTGGCGACGGGTGTGTCGGCCGGACCGGATGACTTGGGCCCCTGTCCTGTTGACAGGGTGTGGGTGGAACGCCGAGTGCTGTCTTTGGTAGGATGGCAAGGGTGCGCACGTGCGCAAGTTGTACATGTGATATGAGCATGCTCCCGACGAGTGGGGGCTACTGGTGAGAGCTGACGCTGCTGCTGGCTTGTACTAATTTGTAGACGAGATTCGCACCTGTCTTGTATAGTTGAGACACCCTCCTCGTTTGTTCCTGTTTGTTTTTGTGAGGGGATGGTTAATGCTGTTGTCTGTGATATTAGCTCGTCATTTATGGCCGAATCACATAATTTGCTACTAAATATTCAAGCCCAAAGTGCGATTATTGTTGCATTTTTGTGTTTGCAGATTTATTCAAACGTTGCTAGTTATTTTTCGACGATATCTGGTATCTTTCGGCAGCGTTTTGCTGCAAGTTTGGGTGTGCAGGTTAATGTCCGACTCGCCCTATGTAACTGGGGGTCCCAACTAATGTGTTTAAGGATTGGGAATATCGTGATGTCCCAAATATTCCTGTGATTACTCATGTCTTATTTGGGTGTAAAATCAAGAGCCAATAGTTTAACAGTCATCCTAGCTAATTATCAGCCATTCCACGTCGATGCACGTGGCGCCCACCTGCCTGATGGATGTGATATCATGCCCACCATGCCTGATGGATACCCGTCATATGTGAACATCGACTTTTTCTTCGAAATTTGTTTTGGCTAGTCGTATCAAGCTGGTCTGAGACTGTAAGCTTATAATGACACCTTAACCTTCAGGCAAATGATTGGCCCTATTACATGCTGAGTACTTGAAGGATATGAGTAGCACGTGGACGACATTCTGCGATGTGGTGGACGAGTATGAATAGCATATGGAATACAATCTGCGGTATGGTTTGTATCGGTGGGCGGTTTGTGATCTTGATTTTCGTTTCTGATAAACTAATGTCACACGTTGTGTCCTTATGTTCATTATCCCATGATGGCAGGGATTATTAGCTCAATGAATATCTCGCGGTGTTTCCTTGCATGCCGAATGCGTAGTTATTTATAGTGGAGTACTTGTGTAATGCTACACCTAATACACCCCGCTATATGCCGCATGCCTTCTTAAGCTGGACAGTCGAACGACTACGATTTGTTTACCGGCACGCACACGCACGTCATATGACGCGTTTCATGACGTTCAGCTGGCTGTGTGGCCCAGCTGGACGCTCCACCGCCAGCGCGCCGGCCGACAAGGGCACGCGCAGCACAGCCAACGGAGCCGCTGTGTGCGGCTAAACCCCCACCCCCCACTGACGGCACAGCGCGACGCAGTTGGTACGGCTGCCACACGTGAGGCCCCGTGCCGCTGTCCAACACAGCTGCCGACCTGCTCACCGTCTCCAGCTGACTGGACACAGCCCGACACAGCACGTGGCACGCGCAGCACACGCCAACGGAGGCCGCTCAGTGCCGCTGTCCAACACAGCTGCCGACCTGCTCACCGTCTCCAGCTGACTACACCCACAGCATGGCACCGCACCAAGGAGGCCGCCAGTGCCGCGCAACACAGCGCCACCGCCACCGCCCAGCGACGACACAGCCCACACAGCACGTGGCACGCGCAGCACACGCCAACGGAGGCCGCCAGTGCCGCCCAACAAGCGCCGACCGCCACCGTCTCCACTGCCCAGGCCCCACCGCTGTCCAACCAGCCCACCTTCCAGCTGACCGACACAGCCCGACACAGCACGTGGCACGCGCAGCACACGCCAACGGAGGCCGCTCAGTTCCGCTCGGGTAGACTTGATTTGGGATTTAAAGGTAGTAGTTGGTAAGGAATCCGAAGCTCGCTTCTACCTGTTCAGAAACCCTTCTCTCCGTTGCGGAAGGATGCTTTAAGCGGATGCGATGGCTTCAATGAGCATTATTAACATGAAAGATACTGCAAAATTACGTTTCAGCTATACAGCAGCACAACCAAGTAATCTGAAGCTAATCGATGTCATCTCCACTCTCGCATGACACACAAACACATCGGTTATATTCACACATGTAGGCAGGTTCGATATAAGTTGCAAAGAACGGACGGTTATCCTTTACATTGCGCTTGGGTTTTATGTACCGTCTCAGTGTGCGGATCCGTGCTGCACACCTCCGTCCGCTGTACTGTCACTGTCTCAGCGTGCGGACCCGTGGAGGACGGCTGCGCACCTCCGTCCTCTGTGCTGTCACCGTCTCTGCGTGCGGATCCGTGGAGGACGGCTGCGCACCCCCGTCCTCTGTACTGTCACTGTCTGCATGCGGACCCGTGGAGGATGGCTGCGCACCTCCGTCCTCTGTACTGTCACTGTCTCAGCGTGCGGACCCGTGGAGGACGGCTGCGCACCTCCGTCCTCTGTACTGTCACTGTCTCAGCGTGCGGACCCGTGGAGGACGGCTGCGCACCTCCGTCCTCTGTACTGTCACTGTGGGAGGGGGAAAACAATCACCGGGGGGAGACCCCCCCTCAGCGTGCGGACCCGTAGAGGGCGGCTGCGCACCTCCGTCCTCTGTACTGTCACTGTCTCAGCGTGCGGACCCATGGAGGACGGCTGCGCACCTCCGTCCTCTGTACTGTCACTGTCTCTGCATGCGGACCCATGGAGGACGACTGCGCACCTCCGTCTTCTGTCTGTACCGTCTCAGCGTGCGGACCCTTGGAGGACGGCTGCGCACCTCCGTCCGCTGTACTGTCACTGTCTCAGCGTGCGGACCCGTGGAGGACGGCTGCGCACCTCCGTCCTCTGTACTGTCACTGTCTCAGCGTGCGGACCCGTAGAGGACGGCTGCGCACCCCGTCCTGTCCTCTGTCTGTAATGTCTCAGCGTGCGGACCCGTGCTGCGCACTTCCCATACACCTGTGACCGCACAGGTGCGCCGTGAATGATTGCGGGCCGACTCTGTGTTGACGATGGCTGAAAACGAGATACCCAACCGCAGTGTAACAAAACATTATCTGTGCCAACGTGCATAATCGATGTTCTGTATACTTTTACCGATTTGATCTGGCTACCTGGCTATGATTGCATTATCATGCCATACACTGCCAAGGCGACATTTATCACTGACCTCAGATCTCACAGCAGGTGCCTAATGGTGCTACCCGTTATCCATTCTGAGAGGGGGAGGGAGTGAGCAACGTATGGTGAATGCAACACTTCCAGTGCTCTGTTTTTAGGTGAATTATCCGCGCAATGCTTCGACCCTCACAGCTATAAAAGTATATCCACCATTTTTAAAGATCTTTGCTGTTGCTGAACAGATATCGCAGATAAACCAATCCATTAATTGGATCACAGCACAGCTCAAGATCTCACAACAAAAATCGGAGGAGAGAGTGGCTGAATAAATATTCCTAGGACAGTAACGCCATGTCTACATGTCTCTATAATGTCTACATGTCTGTGTCGATGTCTACACGGCAACAACGATACAGTGTCACAACACGAACTGTACACCTGACAGGCGGCCGGACGCCGTGAAGTGTCACAACACGGCTGCAGTAGCCTCCCTGAGCTGTACACCTAACCCCACTGACAGGCGGCCGGACGCCGTTTCACAACACGGCTGCAGTAGCCTCCTTGAGCAGGACACCTAACCATACCGGAGGCTGGATGCCGTGAGGCCACATCAGTTGACGTGCCCCGCAGCCAACACAGCCGGCTGCTCAGCGCGGCAGCAGCGACAGACGCCCGTCAGGCCAGTGTGACGCCGGCGAGCAGTCTGTGGTGACGTCACAGGTGCGGATCTCGGCAGCAGCACCTGTGGCCGGCAGCTGTGGTGGGCGCACATCTGATCGTCTGACGGCTCGGCGTGGCCGGCCGCCGCCGCCGCCGCGCCGCTCGTGTCGCCTGACTGGCCGGTGTCGGTGGGCTCCGACGCAGAGTGTCGCCTGCTCCGAGGTCAGCTCCTGTCCGCTGAGGTCAGCTCCTGCCCACCGAGGTCAGGTCCTGCCCGCCGAGGTCACGACAGGCGCGAGGTCAGCTCCTGCCCGCCGAGGTCAGCTCCTGTCCGCTGAGGTCAGCTCCTGCCCACCGAGGTCAGCTCCTGCCCGCCGAGGTCAGCTCCTGTCCGCTGAGGTCAGCTCCTGCCCACCGAGGTCAGCTCCTGCCCCCTGAGGTCAGCTCCTGCCCGCCGAGGTCAGCTCCTGTCCGCCGAGGTCAGTTCCTGTCCGCTGAGGTCAGCTCCTGCCCACCGAGGTCAGCTCCTGCCCGCCGAGGTCAGCTCCTGTCCGCCGAGGTCAGCTCCTGCCTGCTGAGGTCACGACAGGCGCGAGGTCAGCTCCTGTTCGCCGGGGTCAGCTTCTGCCTGCTGAAGTCAGGTCCTGTCCAAGCTCGCAGTAGTTCCGTGGTCAGTGCGGTGCATAGCCGGCCCGGTATCGGAGAGGCGAGATGACGTACATGGCAGCGGCCACATGATGTATCAACAGCTGGAACCCCCACCTAAGAGGCACCAAGACAATTGCTTCAAACGTAAGTTGGATTGAAATTATGGTCAGCGATGTGCATGAAAGGCATGGCTGCATGTTAAATGTTGTGACTTGGCTTCTGGGAAGGCAGGTCTGGACCACGAAGCCATTCTTCAGGAATGCTTCATTCTTGCAATGGCGGACGTGTCTCCAAATTGGGAAGGGGTGGATCCGCCATGCACCTGTGGTCTAGGATACGTCATAAGCCTGATAATAAACTACTTCGAGCAGGGGTACATAGAACAAGCGACCCACCTCGAAGTGTCCAACCGTGGCGACATGCCACTTGCCTGGTAGGTACACACATCTCAGCCCTGATCATTGAACATAACCCACCCGGGATCTCCAACCATGCTCGTAGGTACACACCTAGTTCACCTAGTGCACACATTACTCAGCCCTAATCCTTGGACATAACCCACCCGGGATCTCCAGCCATGTTCGTAGGTACACACCTAGTTCACCTGGTACACACATTACTCAGCCCTAATCCTTGTGCACGACCCACCCGACATCTCCAGCCATGCTGATAGGTACACACATTACTCAGCCCTAATCCTTGTACACGACCCACCTGAGGTCTCCAGCCATGCTGGTAGGTACAAACATCACTCAGCCCTAATCCTTCGACACGACCCACCCGGGGATTTCCAGCCATGCTCATGGATACACACATCTCCGCCCTAATCCTCGGACATGCACGAATCAGCCGTCGACATCCGAGGGAAGTGGGTGAATGCCACATCCTTCGTGCAGGTTGTTCCTCGATGAACAGAAAATGGCGCTGTTTGTATGACTGATTGATTGCACCTGCGTTCTTTGCGGATATAATGGCAAAAAGCTGTTTGGTGATGTCAGTGCACCGAATTCCGGTGCCATCTCTGTTGAGATGTCTTTTGCATCTTTTTTGTGGTGCTGGAATAAAAATGGTAAATATATTTTTTTAAAGGAAAAGAGAGATGTCTACGTTGAAATATTTGGCACCATGTTGAAGTGGTGACAACAATTTCCACGTAACGACGCGTGGGCAACAAAAAAGCTGCGGTGGCAACCTCCAGTGCGCGTATTGACCGGGCAATGCTTGTGTTTTATTCACCCTAGAGCAGGGTCCCGTCAACAAGACATCCTTGAGGGCTGCTACAGTTGACTTTAATTTGACCAAATCCAGCCATTCAAGCTCTCCTACTCCTCCCCGACGAAACAGTAATGGTTAATGACTAGGACATGCGACTTGACTGGGGTGGGGGGTCGGCGGTCATTGATGGGGACACGGCCCTCATGGTTAGTATCCTGGAGCCTTTAGGCTGCCAACCAAGGCGGCCGTTCCCTCGTAGTTAGCAGGGATTCCTTTGGGCTAAATGAGGCCCTGCTCTGCAGAACATTCACGCCAATGATTCCTCTTTCAGGAGTTGGGATTCTTAGTCTTGCTGTCTGCTTCTTCTGCTTCCGGCGCTGCTGCTGCCTTCACCGAAACGGCGGCAAAGTCAAGAACGGCGACACCGTAGACAGCGTGCCAAAACAATCATCACCTGACGATGGATCCAATGAGAAGGTCGGTCGACATACAGACGAACGTTCGGTAATGTGTTCGGTGACGTTCGGTACGTCTGCGGCTCGTACTTTGCTCCTGACGGCGGTGATGCGCAGCCGGTGGTGAAGAAGCATAGGGGCCCATGGGCGAAGCCAGGCTACTTGGCGTGGTCGGGCACACCAAAACGCGGCCCATGTTTGTTTGTGTATGAAAACACAAACAATAAAGCTAAGGCTGCGGTCCGTGGGACGGCAGTCCGCGGTGGAGTCCAGATACAAATCCTTTTGGTGTGGGTCCAGGGGGCGAAGGCCCCAAAATGCTTTAATATTTAGAAAACTTTGTTGGTAAAAGTTGAGCACCAAATGTGCATGGCTTGTATTATGGCCATACACATCACAATGTTGATCATTGGCTTGTACATGATTAATACTAGTTATATGTATATGTTCTTAAGGCAAAAATGTTGCCGAAAAAGCCTGATTACATATCTGATACCGCAAGCAACCTATACGTACGTACAGCAATAAATCACCATTACCAATGAGTTTCTCCCAAATACATTTTACTTAGATGTTTCGTTACTTCCGAGAAGCCTTGCCCGAACTATAGCACCGATCGAAATCCTGACCCGTCATAGATGCCTGTGTACGATTAATTAAGGTTTTTCGCCGCAGCATAGCATTCAAGATGTTTATCATTGCTACTCCATAAATACGTTACTCAGTATATGTGTAATATATCAGACAGGAAAAGACATAATTCAGGTACTTAAATAATGTTAAATTCCGATAATTGTGTGATCAAAGACACGATCAGTTTTTGTCAATATAGGCGCCAGTGTCTGTCTCACTACATCAATATAGGTGGCATTTCAGTCTTATAAATGCAATCATGGCTGTTTTACGAGCATCTACTAATGGAAATTGGAGCGTGGGGATAAAAGATATGGGCACGAAATAGAGAAATACCACGAACAAAGCAGTATAATAGTACCAACTACGTATTACCTAACCAAAATAGGCATGATTAGAAAACAGCAATGAATCCAGCCGACAACGGACAACAGCTGCCTTCTTGAGACACTGGACCGCTTGGACCGCTTGCACCACGTGCACTGTGCACGGCTGCAAGTGTGCATGACGATCATGGTTAATGTCGCACAGCCTTCCCGTTTCACGCTTCTTGTTGGGCACAATGGAAAATCGGAAGCCGATTTGGCCCCCGGGGCAATCTCAATCTTCATGTACACATACCGGTGTACGTCTAATCGTGTCCCGCGTGTACGTCTAATCGTGTCTCGGATGTACGTCTGATTCTGTTCCGCGTGTACGTCTAATCGTGTCTCGCGTGTACATCTAATCGTGTCTCGCGTGTACGTCTGTCTCGCGTGTACGTCTAATCGTGTCTCGCGTGTACGTCTAATCGTGTCTCGCGTGTACGTCTGTCTCGGGTGTACGTCTAATCGTGTCTCGCGTGTACGTCTGTCTCGGGTGTACGTCTAATCGTGTCTCACGTGTACGTCTAATCGTGTCTCGCGTGTACGTCTGATCGTGTCTCGGGTGTACATCTAATCGTGTCTCGGGTGTATGTCTAATCGTGTCTCACGTGTACGTCTAATCGTGTCTCGGGTGTACGTCTAATCGTGTCTCGCGTGTACGTCTAATCGTGTCTCGCGTGTACGCCTGATCGTGTCTCGCGTGTACGTCTGTCTCGGGTGTACGTCTAATCGTGTCTCGCGTGTACGTCTGATCGTGTCTCGGGTGTACATCTAATCGTGTCTCGGGTGTATGTCTAATCGTGTCTCGGGTGTACGTCTAATCGTGTCTCGCGTGTACGCCTGATCGTGCCTCACGTGTACGTCTGATCGTGTCTCGGGTGTACATCTAATCGTGTCTCGGGTGTATGTCTAATCGTGTCTCGCGTGTACGTCTAATCGTGTCTCGGGTGTACGTCTGATCGTGTCTCGCGTGTACGCCTGATCGTGTCTCGGGTGTACATCTAATCGTGTCTCGGGTGTACGTCTAATCGTGTCTCACGTGTACGTCTAATCGTGTCTCGGGTGTACGTCTGATCGTGTCTCGGGTGTACGTCTGATCGTATGTAGTCTATGTCTCGCGTGTACGCCTGATCGTGTCTCGGGTGTACATCTAATCGTGTCTCAAGTGTACGTCTGATCGTGTCTCGGGTGTACGTCTAATCGTGTCTCGCGTGTACGCCTGATCGTGTCTCGTCTAATCGTGTCTCGGGTGTACGTCTGATCGTGTCTCGGGTGTACGTCTAATCGTGTCTCGTTAGCTCCGTGTACGTCTAATCGTGTCTCGCGTGTACGTCTGATCGTGTCTCGGGTGTACATCTAATCGTGTCTCGCGTGTACGTCTGTCTCGGGTGTACGTCTAATCGTGTCTCACGTGTACGTCTAATCGTGTCTCGGGTGTACGTCTAATCGTGTCTCACGTGTACGTCTGATCGTGTCTCGGGTGTACGTCTGATCGTGTCTCGGGTGTACATCTAATCGTGTCTCGGGTGTACGTCTAATCGTGTCTCACGTGTACGTCTAATCGTGTCTCGGGTGTACGTCTAATCGTGTCTCGCGTGTACGTCTAATCGTGTCTCGCGTGTACGTCTAATCGTGTCTCGGGTGTACGTCTAATCGTGTCTCGCGTGTACGTCTGATCGTGTCTCGGGTGTACGTCTAATCGTGTCTCGCGTGTACGTCTAATCGTGTCTCGCGTGTACGTCTAATCGTGTCTCGCGTGTACGTCTGATCGTGTCTCGGGTGTACGTCTAATCGTGTCTCGCGTGTACGTCTGATCGTGTCTCGGGTGTACGTCTAATCGTGTCTCGGGTGTATGTCTAATCGTGTCTCGCGTGTACGTCTAATCGTGTCTCGCGTGTACGTCTAATCGTGTCTCGGGTGTACGTCTGATCGCCTTCTGTGCGGCAAACAGGATGCCAAAAACACTGGAGATGACATTCAGAATGGTGCGGAGGGTGTCGAGGAAGCGCCGAAGCTGGGCAGGCTTCAGTTCAAGGTGAGTCTCGGCGCGTCTATAGTCTGCTGATTGTCGCGAATGTATTGCTTTCAAAATGCATGCAACTCAAGTGCAAGACAGTATCAACACAACCCATGTAGCGATACGAAACAGCTGCCTATCGCGCTACATCTGATCTGATGAGAAACATCACCTTCTGCCAATTAACCAGCGCCGGGCCAGCTGGCAAATCTGCCTTTAACGGGCCGGGCCTGGGGCTCTTGAAAACCCCCTTCTAGCTTCCGATCTACGTGCGCTAGGATGAAATGCAGAACACCGTTTGAAAACTCTGATCACGGAGAAGAGCCAGAAGCATACATTATATTGACATTTTGGCTCATACTGATGTCATGAAAGGTCGTATCATGTCAATATAAGGGCCCTGTCTTAAGTCCCTGGAATTTATTTTAAAAAAAGACAGCACATGTGCTCTTTAGACAATGTCTTTTCAAGAATAAGCACATATAATGCATTTACATTGAGCATAGTGAGAACGAGTGACGACAGGGTAGGTCATGTCAGGTGAAAATCAGGCTTGAAGACCAGCTTCCGAACTATGTATGTTAGAGGTGCAATGAAAATGTGATTGGCAAGACAATATAGCCTAGAGGTTATATCACATCCTTTTCTCTATTCTCGGTCATGCTGAGGTTGCTAAAGTTAATAATAGTTAAATCTAGTGACATGACCTTCATCTTGGAGAATGCCATTGAAAATATAAATATGAAAATAATATGACAAATATAATATAAATAAACATAATAATACAGAAAATAATATACACATGAAAATAATGTATCGCGTCCTTCCAACAAAACCATTCAAGCAAAATATTTGTATCTGACTGACGTCAAGAAATTGTAACCTCAGATTTCGTCACGCCATATGGTCAGGTCAAGTATGTTCAAACTTAAATACGTTCAGAATATCACTTTTGAAGTATAAGATTGCGTTTAAGAAGAACTGATATGATAATAAAGCATTTTTGTAAATTGTCCAACTTCTGACATGGTGACCTGACCTCAGGCCACGCAGGGACAATGCACAAAATGTGAAACCGACATGTTCAGCCTTCACTTAAATGTGCACTACTTGGGAATTAATTCCAAGGAAAGGTCAAATCCGTTTAGCTGGCACGAGGTCAGGTCATGTCTGGCCATTCAATTGTCATCCAATGTCGTGCCACAAGACTTAGGTACAATTGAAACCGAATTCAGATATCAGTTGGCGAGGAGCATCAACATTCTGTATATAATTGCATTGTGTAGAATATACATGATAAGTGACCTTACCTGATGCTAATGACCATTTAGACAGAAATTAACCGAAAATGCTTATTTCATGCTCTTTATCATTTTTTTGGGCGTTACAGATTACCCCAACTTGAATTTTCCTCCCAGAATACAGTAAAAATACAATAAATTAACCTAAGCTCAAGTCAGCAGCCTTGAGCTGAATTAACATTTCAAGATATAAGTTTGTTCGTCTCGGTACAAGGACTCAAAGTATGCTGATACTCTGAGTTTGGTGCTTAGATGTTGTAATTACTCTGATTGGCGGCACCTTGAGAATATGTTAGAGCGTCACTCCCTTTGATCCATTTCCGGTCAATGATCTTTGACGACCTGTACCAGAGTTTTATAAATAAAATATAGAAAACAGATGTATCATAAGCTACTAAAAATGTGGTGTTTCTGCGTCTCCTCATTCGGCCACTATTGCGGAAAACCCTGAGGAGGCTTTCGAGAACTACCGCACTGACGGGGGTTAAGAATCGGAAATATATCGCAGTAGTCGTTGAGCGAATGCAAGAGCCCGGTCATGCTAGTATCAATGGGAGAACGCAAGGGGAGGGAGGGCAGGTCAGTGATAAAGGAGTGGTCAAGTGCTAGTACTCAGCAGATTTCGTTGGGATTGCTAGATGAACAAACGGCCCCACGCGGAACAATGTCCTCCATATGCGCCTCCGCCGAGATTGCGTTCCTCGATGTCACTCGTTACGCGACAGTCTCAATGCTAATGCGGACGTAGCAAATAAACACAAAATGCCGCGTCGAAATTTTCCAAAAGGTTAGTGGAATCAACAGACATCGACAGACAGGCAATAAACCGTCCCATCTGCCTGTAGCATGGGCTTTTCTAGCCATGTAAGTTTATTATGTTTACAGTGGCAAAACGTCACCATTTGAAGCACAAAATCACGCCGGGTGTTGCAAACAAACCCAAAATGCCGTGCCAAGGTCTTGGAAAAGGACACTGGGCATTGGCACTGGACAGCAGCAGCACACCACCTGAGCTGGCTACAGCAGGACACTGGGCAGCAGCAGCACACCACCTGAGCTAGTTACAGTAGGACACTGGGCAGCAGCAGCACACCACCTGAGCTGGCTACAGCAGGGCACTGGACAGCAACAGCACACCACCTGGGCTGGTTACAGCAGGACACTGGGCAGCAGCAGCACACCACCTGAGCTAGTTACAGCAGGACACTTGGCAGCAGCAGCACACCTGAGCTGGTTACAGCAGGACACTGGGCAGCAGCAGCACACCACCTGAGCTAGTTACAGCAGGACACTGGGCAGCAGCAGCACATCATCTGAGCTGGTTACAGCAGGACACTGGGCAGCAGCAGCATACCACCTGAGCTAGTTACAGCAGGACACTGGGCAGCAGCAGCACACCACCTGAGCTGGCTACAGCAGGGCACTGGACGGCAACAGCACACCACCTGAGCTGGTTACAGCAGGACACTGGGCAGCAGCAGCACACCACCTGAGCTAGTTACAGCAGGACACTTGGCAGCAGCAGCACACCTGAGCTGGTTACAGCAGGACACTGGGCAGCAGCAGCACACCACCTGAGCTAGTTACAGCAGGACACTGGGCAGCAGCAGCACATCACCTGAGCTGGTTACAGCAGGACACTGGGCAGCAGCAGCATACCACCTGAGCTAGTTACAGCAGGACACTGGGCAGCAGCAGCACACCACCTGAGCTGGCTACAGCAGGGCACTGGACAGCAACAGCACACCACCTGAGCTGGTTACAGCAGGACACTGGGCAGCAGCAGCACACCACCTTAGCTGGTTACATCAGGACACTGGGCAACAGCAGCACACCACCTGAGCTGGTTATGTTGGGGGTCCGGGCCACGTCGGGCTGGGCGGTGTCGGAGCGGGCTCTGGGGGCATTGGTGGCACTGCCGGGTGGGTGGGTCGCTGTGCGGGCGACTGCGGCCGGCCGCCGCCGGCGGGCCGGCTGGATGGTTGGTGCCGTGTGTCCCCTCGCCCACCGCTTCTTCAACCGCTCCGACATCCTACCAACCTTGCTGTGGCCCGTCGCCACCACTACACGAATTTATATAGCGAGGCCAGGCTCCTCTATCCACACCACATACGCCCGTGAGTGCGCCCGGCTGGTCATGTAGCGAGGAGGGGTTGTGGGCTTCGGGTGTGACGTGACACTGATGGATGGCCATGATAGAGGTACACGACCTGGGTACTGCCACCGCCGCCGGCACTCGTCCATTTACAGGACCCACCCGTGTACCCCAGACAACAACACATCCACCATCCACTCACCCCCCCCCGCACACACACAGCATCGACGTTCTCGGGGCAGCCAGATGCAAGCAGGGCCCGAGTAACATCCAGTACAATTTTGGCAGTGAGGTTTCTGACAGCTGAATACTTGCGTTGAAATCGAACCATTTCCACTGGTCCTTAAAACTACCCCTTTAAACATGTATGCAACAGTCGCTCGCTCCTTTCATTCCCCACAATCATTCGGTCCCTAATGATACGAAAACGAGTTCGCCCACAATTTTACCCTCCAGTGTTACGCAAGCATTTAGTGAGTCGTACTCCCTTTCACTGGGGACTTGGTTAGTCCCGAATGCATATTAATTACCCGCTCCGAGGCCTACTTGTACACGGCTGACGCGACTCTCCTGATTGCATAATTTGTATATATTGACGCTACTGCCTTAAGGCTTTGCAACACTGGGCGGTGCAACTTCCCTGGGCTTCTGTGCTGTCTTATAACTAAACTCAGGTATCAATGGCCAACTTACCTAACCTTACCCAATCGACGCAATGCCTGGCCATACACGTTGAAGACGTGCGACCAGCGTCACGTATCCCACGGGTGGGCACGGATCCCTACCACGTTGGGTACGTCCCCTGGTCGTCGTTATACCCTAGCCGGCCCTACCCTTTCAGCCCCGGGACTTACGGCATGCCAAACCAGTCCGTGCATCCCCCATCCTCTGTACCATCCGTGCCCACGTACAGCGAACGGAGGCGGACTCATTACCCGGCAGTGTTTTGCCTATATATCCTATTGTTCGGCGCCGAACTTCCGGCGAACGCAATGTGGGGCCCCCTCTAACGGGCCTTCCCACATGCATACTATGCTCGCCCACTCATCTGCGCCCTTGGGTCACAATGGCCAGCGGGATTTTGCGGTCAAGAGATACCTGAGCCCAGTTAGCAGTTACCACTTGACTAGTGCCCATGAGTAACAATCAGGAGAGTTTCGTCATTGCGCCCTTTCGTCGTGCCCCCCTTGAGGAAGAGAGGGTCAAAGGCCCCTCACAGTCGACGCCCGAGGACATATCGCCCATAGGAGGGCAGCTGGCAGACTGGTGAGGGGCCTTTGACCCTCTCTTCCTCAAGGGGGGGGCACGACGAAAGGGCGCAATGACGAAACTCTCCTGATTGTTACTCATGGGCACTAGTCTCTGTTTCTGGCACTCTTTTCTCTCGCTCGCTCTGCGGGGGGTCGTCAATCTCTACTCTCGTCCATCCCCTATCTCCGTAAATTCGCCCGAGTGAAAAGAGTGCCAGAAACAGACAGATATTTATACTGAAATCAAGAGACAAAGACTGAGATTGAAATCAATGACAGATTTTTACAGGGAATTTTGCAACAATTTCCTTCCCATCAAGGTATGTATTTGGAGTCCAGGGGACTCCAACTCTAGTCACATGGAACACCATTCACATTTCCATTTATTCCTACGCTAAAATAGAAAAAGAAAGGAAAGACATTGAAATACACCTGGGACACCAACTATTTCTATTACACACACGCACAATTGCCACCAACACACACACATCCCCCCCACACATGCGGAAGACGCCAGCGCCGGTGGGTTGATTACGCTGGGACGGTGGTGATGAATGGTGAGGCTACATCACGCCGAGTAGCACTCACATGGCGATGGTGGGTGGCGGGTGGCCTCGGCTGAGCTCTTCTTCTCCTCCATCCGAAAACTCAGCCATCTGGCCACTGCTGGACTTCCCCGAGGGTGTTGGTCCGGCGTCCACCGCCGCGCGTCTGAGAATCCCCCTGCGTCTCTCTCCGTTCTGTCCTGTTCTCCCCTTCACCGTGGCGCGCCCATGAGTTTTACTCTCCCTTCATCGCCTCCGGCTTTGGGTACTTTCTCTGTCTCTCTTCCATTTTCTTTGCGAATGTTCTAGAAGGTTCGGCTGCTGCTCCCGCTTCCGCCGCGGGCTGGTCCACTCCCCCTTCACCACGTGTCGCAGGTGTCCGGGACGTGCCCGGCCGCCTCTCCGTTGGCCTTCAAAGCCGCCTGCAGGCCTGCCTGTGGGTCTGTTTTGTTTACACCGGACACGCTGTGCTGGGGGAGGGCGCCGAGCCATGGGACGGCGCGAAAGCAGTTTCTGTGCGCCCGACCTTTTGGACAAAAATGTAAAACGCCTTACAGTTACAGCAGGACACTGGGCAGCAGCAGCACACCACCTGAGCTGGCTACAGCAGGACACTGGGCAGCAGCAGCACACCACCTGAGCTGGCTACAGCAGGACACTGGGCAGCAGCAGCACACCACCCGAGCTGGCTACAGCAGGACACTGGGCAGCAGCAGCACACCACCTGAGCTAGTTACAGTAGGACACTGGGCAGCAGCAGCACACCACCTGAGCTGGCTACAGCAGGACACTGGGCAGCAGCAGCACACCACCTGAGCTGGCTACAGCAGGACACTGGGCAGCAGCAGCACACCACCTGAGCTGGCTACAGCAGGACACTGGGCAGCAGCAGCACACCACCTGAGCTGGCTACAGCAGGACACTGGGCAGCAGCAGCACACCACCTGAGCTGGCTACAGCAGGACACTGGGCAGCAGCAGCACACCACCCGAGCTGGCTACAGCAGGACACTGGGCAGCAGCAGCACACCACCTGAGCTGGCTACAGCAGGACACAGCTGACTCCGACTGATCTGGCGCTGTACTGTGCCCGCAGCTGGAGTACGACTTCAGTACCATTACGTTAACTGTCACGGTTGGCCGGTGTGAGGAACTGCCCGCACTCGACGTGGGAGGCACCTCCGACCCCTACGTCAAGGTGCTTCTGCTGCCTGAGAAGAAGAAAAAGAAGTACGAGACCAAGGTCCACAAAAACACGCTGAATCCGATATTCAACGAAATATTTAAGTTCAAGGTGAGTATGGTCTTTCATGTGGATATACAAGATATATATGCGACGAATTTACCGACCATGAGTTTGATAACTACGTTTATATTCATTGGCAACAGAATGGGTGTCGCAGGACTTGCCATACGTTCACGTGCAGCCCCCGCCACAGAACGTGCCGTACGTTCACGTGCAGCCCCTGCCTCAGGACGTGCCGCACGTTCACGTGCAGCCCCCCGCCACAGGACGTGCCGTACGTTCACGTGCAGCCCCTGCCGCAGGACGTGCCGTACGTTCACGTGCAGCCCCCCGCCACAGGACGTGCCGTACGTTCACGTGCAGCCCCCTGCCGCAGGACGTGCCGTATGTTCACGTACAGCCCCCTACCACAGGACGTGCCGTACAGTCACGTGCAGTCCCCTGCCGCAGGACGTGCCGTACGTTCACGTGTAGCGCCCCCTGCCGCAGGATGTGCCGTACAGTTACGTGCAGTCCCCGCCACAGAACGTGCCGTACGTTCACGTGCAGCCCCTGCCTCAGGACGTGCCGCACGTTCACGTGCAGCCCCCGTCACAGGACGTGCCGTACGTTCACGTGTAGCGCCCCCTGCCGCAGGATGTGCCGTACAGTCACGTGCAGTCCCCGCCACAGAACGTGCCGTACGTTCACGTGCAGCCCCTGCCTCAGGACGTGCCGCACGTTCACGTGCAGCCCCCCGCCACAGGACGTGCCGTACGTTCACGTGCAGTCCCCGCCTCAGAACGTGCCGTGCGTTCACGTGCAGCCCCCTGCCGCAGGACGTGCCGTATGTTCACGTACAGCCCCCTACCACAGGACGTGCCGTACAGTCACGTGCAGTCCCCTGCCGCAGGACGTGCCGTACGTTCACGTGTAGCGCCCCCTGCCGCAGGATGTGCCGTACAGTCACGTGCAGCCCCCTCCTCCCCCGCCGCAGGACGTGCCGTACGCGGACGCCATCAACAAGACGCTGGTGTTCGCCATCTTCGACTTTGACCGGTTCTCCAAGCACGACCAGATTGGCGAGGTGCAGGTGCCGCTGTACACCGTCGACCTGGCCAACACGATCGTCGAGTGGCGCCCACTGGCCAGCGTCGACGGCGACGACGGCAAGGTGGGTGGCGGCGTCGGCAGGCGGCTCGCCTGTGTTACGTCACTCGGCAGTGGAGTGCTGGCCTCCAGCGCTGGCAATGCGTGGCTGCAGCCCAAAGCCACAGCCGCACGTCGGTCAGCTGCCGCGAGCGCCTGCTCACAGCTGGCGCCACGAGTCGGCGATCGAATTCCCTCACACTGATGGAAATGGCAGCTGCAGAAGAGGCTGTGTCACCGCCGCTGACGGGCCTGCCTTCCCTGCGTCTTCCCAGCATCTTCCGTGCATTTGCACCGGAGCTTCCCTGCACCTTCCCTGCACCTTCCCTGCATCTTCCCTGCATTTTCTATGCTGCATTTGATGAGGACTTGTGGCGTCAACTTGGTGCAGTTCGTCCCGTACATGTATCTGGGCGTTATATAGAAGGCTTCCATTGTCTTATGACACATACCCGTACATGCATCTGGGTGTATAGGAGTCTAATGACTATTGTCTTATGACACAGGCCCGTACGTATAGATATATGGTATATACGGTATGCATATGGTATATACGGTATGCATATGGTATATACGATATACGGTATATACGTATGCGGTATACAGTACGTATAGATATCCGGGCGTATAGAAGGCTTTCATGATTGTTATGGCACAGGCAATGTTCGACAGGGAGGGGCTTCCATTGTCTTATGACACATGCCCGTACATGTATCTAGGCGTATAGAAGGCTTCCATTGTCTTGTAGCGCAGGCGCTGTTCGGCAGCGAAGCACATATTCAATCCGCAAGGACCGAATTGATCAACAAAAACGAGATTCCAATGATAGCGTAGAAAATATGCACTTCCCACTAAATGTTGTAGGGGATGGGAGTAACTCCCATCAAACATTATTAAAGAGCCTGTTCCATTGATGGACGATTTTATAAAATCACTTTCCAAGCAGTATTTGGCACCAAAAATAATTATTGACGGCAAAAGGAGGTGTATTCTGGGTCTCCAACATCAACAATTCAAATCCCTAATTATATTTATCGTTAGTTCGTCTGGTAGTGGTATCAATATTGGAACACACGATGATTCAGCACAATAACGTACAGGGGATCCAGGCCTATATAATAATCCGCTGACGGAAGTGTGGTGCACTCAGGCACCTGACGAGGAGGTCCGTACTTGGTCGTGTATTGTCCAAGACTGCGCGGACTCAGGGCAGGCGCCCCTGACATCGGTGCGCACTTGACATTAGCGCCACCTATACCTTGGTCCTTAACGTCACTGCAGGAAGGTTACACGATGGCCAACGCAGCGGAGACAAATGACAAAAACTGCCCGTGCGAGCCAAGGATCTCACAGGTATCTGACATATCTCACATACATATCAGAAGATATCACAGGTATCTCATATTTTAATGCATATCCGAGGATCTCACGGATATCCCACGTCTATTAATACATCAAATAGGTACATACCAGCATCAATGAATATCACGCAGGCAAACGGCGGATCTCACCTTGTTCCAGAACAAGGCAGCGCTACGAGTGATGTTTGCCATACACCACCGACATGGCCGACGCTGCTGAGGCGAGCGGCTGGTATTAATGGTAATGACGAACGATAGCAGTACTGAGAAAATGAACGGGGAACCCGAAAAAAAATATGCTGCCATCCGCGGGAGCTGGGGTAAGCAAACTGCGAGGTAACGGCACCGAGCTATCAAGAATTAAACACACGGTTCGAAAGAACGCAACTTCCTCTATAATTTAGGATATAATTATATAGTATATAACTTTATAATTCCACGTGTTCCATTCGAATTCGACTATGCAACTGGGAGAGTCCCTGTAGGAGCTGAAAGGACATGGTCCCCAATCACAGCTAATGCACCGATTTTCATTACTTTTAGGCATCCGCATATCGAAATGTATTAAGAGTTCCAGACCTTTTGGTCCACAACTAGAGTCTATTTGAACCTTATTCCTGCTCTGCTGCATCCCTGATGCCCATCTTGTTGCGGATGTATGTGGGGGGGGGGGGGGGAAGTTTTTTTTTTTTGCCTTTTTTTCCCCCCCCCCCCGGGGGGGGGGGGGGGGGGGGACAAAAAAAAATTATAAAAAAATATTTTTAAAATGGGAGATTTTTTCCCGAAAACCTTTTTAACCCAGCATTTTTTTTTTAACCCGGCCCCCGGACCCCAATGATAGATACAAGATTGCAGTTGTGAATCTGGGAGGCGACTTTGTACACAATGCATAACTATTCTGTTTTTTTACAGAACGAGAGGCTTGGTGATATATGCTTCTCCTTGCGGTACGTGCCGACGGCCAGTAAACTCACCGTCGTCATTCTTGAAGCGAAAAACCTGAAGAAGATGGACATGGGTGGTCTCTCAGGTAAGTATTGGCATTCCATTTGAAGCCCATGAGATTGACTTGCGAAGTGTCTCAAAACCAGGAAAACGCTTACGTTGAGTTGTGATTGGAAACTGGCATTGATGTTCATAAGGCCCAAACATCTGGAAATTCAAATAATTTTGCAAGGATTTTCGGTTGTGGGTACTTTTAAGAACACGTAACTTGGTGCACGGACAGTGGACGCAAAATATTGACGCAAGCTAAGAACACGGAGTCTAGATCTACCCAAGTGGAAACTGCGAGCTGTTTTAGCCCTCAGCGCCACGTCGCGCCTGAGCAGCCCCTTCAGATTGTAACTGAACGGAAACCGGCCATTGCTCAGGTATTAGCGTTACGGAGACCGGCCCTTGGTCAGATAGTAACTGTACGGAAAACGGCCCTTGGTCAGATAGTAACTGAACGGAAACCGGCCATTGCTCAGCGTTGAGTAAGGCGCTTTTGTGGAGGGTTGTTCGAGCCTATTTGCATTTGATGCTACATTTGATGAAGAAGTGACCGCGATGCATGAAGGCATTTGAAATTAAGTAGCACAGTGCACTCGGGTGGTGGCATTGGCTGTTCAAGTTCAAAGGCAATGCGTCCGCACTCGTCTTTCCATCGCTTCCCGTCTGACCCAGAACGGCAAGATCATGGAGGGATCTAGGTTGTACTGTGCGGGTGTCGACTCGGTAAGGACGTTTTCAGAAAATCATATTATTGGCGATATCGTGCCTCATTTGTACGTCAACTGCTTGTGTCAGAATTCAACTCGGGCACGAAATCTCCATAGGATTGTCTCAAATTTAAATATCGGCGGAGCCCAAAGAAGCATGGACCAAGAGGCTAATTCAAGGGTCAAGATCCCCAAACCCATTGAACTGAACAACTAATGACTCACCAATATACATTGAGCGGGAAGCACTGGTGGCGGCAATACTTTCAACTTGGTGTGGCAATGACCGATTTGAAGTCATTTCTTTCCGCATGATGCACAGGGGCGTTGTCAACGTGTGGACGCCTCCCGCATTAGTTTCATGACCAACGCTGCTTCTTGAAAATAACTTGTCTAAAATCCGCCTCATCTCCCGTATCCGGGGGCATTCGGGGACGTGACGTCACTAATGATAACGTCATGGTTATAATGCTAAAATTTATCAAAAGTCAGTGTGGAATTCACCACACCCACTATGTGGGATTATCTATCGTGGCGGGAAGGTTTCCTGAGAATTGAGGCGCGAGGGTAGCGCCACATATTTTCCCTCTCTCCATGCTGGGCGGTGCATAAGGCGCATGACCGCCGTCCTCATCCTTGCTCCGTCTGTGGGCCCAGTGCGCGTCTGCCGAACATGCCGCAGGGCCGACCGTGTCGATTGTATCGCCTGCGGCCGAGGTGACCTGGGCCGACCGTGTCGATTGTGATCGCCTGCGGCCGAGGTGACCTGGGCCGACCGTGTCGATTGTGATGCCTGCGGCCGAGGTGACCTGGGCCGACCGTGTCGATTGTGATGCCTGCGGCCGAGGTGACCTGGGCCGACCGTGTCGATTGTATCGCCTGCGGCCAGTTTTTTTTGGGGGGGGTGACTTGGGCGAACGGTTTGGTTTTTATGCCTGCGGCCGAGGTGACCTGGGCCGACCGTGTCGATTGTATCGCCTGCGGCCGAGGTGACCTGGGCCGACCGTGTCGATTGTGATGCCTGCGGCCGAGGTGACCTGGGCCGACCGTGTCGATTGTATCGCCTGCGGCTGAGGCCACCTGGTCCGGCTGATGATTGCCGACAATAACTTGGTCCAACTACTGTCGTCAGCGGACGTACGGATGGTGAGAGTCCAACACCGCCGCCACCGTCTAAAAGACTCCAAAACACCTGAGCGCGTATGAAGAAAAGAACGGCATCAGTTGAAAATTCAATTCTGCTCATATCTCTCAGATGTCATCTGCGCTGTTCCGTCCTTTGTGCAGATTCCATTCCGTCCGACAGAGGCCGTCAGTGAGCGCGAGCAGCACATACTATCTGAGCGCGAGCAGCACATACTATCTGAGCGCGAGCAGCACATACTATTTGAAGCTATTCCCGCCGCTAGGTGGCACTGCAAGCAGGCTGCCGCTCCTTCCTGTGGGATTTCCGTGGAGTTTCCATTCCGGTTGATTTATACTTCGTTCTAATGGCATGTTAGAACTGGATGCGCATTGACAAATTTAAATTAACTAAACAAATCAAGCTTTATACCTTGCTGTGGAAAAAAGCGAAATCAAACATAAGTGAAAGTGATCCTTGCGGTGATTGGGTTCTCCGACATGCCCACATGAAATGATGTCGGTAACTAATCATCTTTTCAGATCCATACGTGAAGGTGGAAGTCTTTCTTGGCAAAAGAAAGCCGAAAAAGAAGAAGACCTCTGTGAAAAGAAACACGTTGAATCCTTATTTCAACGAAAGCTTGACATTCGATAAGATCAATAGAAATCAAATTGAGGTAAGTATATGCACAGAAGCTAGGTCCAACACAGGGTGTCTTCAGTTTCCTTGCTGTTTTTCTTCCTTGCCTTCCAGCTGCCTTTGCGACCAATTGACCTCTTGAATGACCCTTTGATGGAACCCCACAGTTTCCCATTGCAACTTCAGCTTTACGTCAAGCTTGTTGACGAGTGAGACGGTTTGAATCAGTGTTGGATGCTCGTTATATGTATTATTATATTTATAATTGAAGTTTGTGAAGCAACGTTTCAACTTTAAATGTAATGCTACATATAACGGTCATCCTGTGCTGAAGCGTAGTCGTAGTACGAATACAAATTACAATGAAATTAATTATGCTTAATCATGAATAAGTTTAATGGGTTAAGTCAGCTTGGTAAACATTCAAACTATGCTAGATATTTGACTACTGCAAGCCCTCATTACCTGTTAGTCCTTTTCCATCATTCGTGCTGCTAATCTGCAGATGGAGGCGGCTGATTGGATTGACGGTGGCTTTCATTTTGTAATGGTGGCTGTGACAATGGCCTGACCCGACATCACGACAGCTGCCCCCTGGCTCCACGTGACCCGACTGGCCGCACCCACTCCACCCCCTAAGCGGGACCGACACCGCAGCTGACGCCCGCCTGTCCACCGTGCAGGACGGTTGGCCCCGGTGACCGGCCCCCGTTGCGCCGACAGAGGGTTCGCGTGGTGGTGACGGTGGTCGACTACGACAGGATCGGCACCTCGGACCCGATCGGCCGCTGTGTGCTGGGCAGCGAGACGGCCGGCACCGAGCTGCGCCACTGGTCCGACATGCTCGCCTCGCCGCGCCGACCCATCGCGCAGTGGCACACGCTGGCCGACCCGCAGCCGGAGGACTAGACCCGCAGCCGGAGGACTAGACCCGCAGCCGGAGGACTAGACCCGCAGCCGGAGGACTAGACCCGCAGCCGGAGGCCTAGACCCGCAGCCGGAGGACTAGACCTGCAGCCGGAGGACTAGACCCGCGGCCGGAGGACTAGACCCGCAGCCGGAGGACTAGACCCGCAGCCGGAGGACTAGACCCGCAGCCGGAGGACTAGACCCGCAGCCGGAGGACTAGACCCGCAGCCAGAGGACTAGACCCGCAGCCGGAGGCCTAGACCCGCAGCCGGAGGACTAGACCTGCAGCCGGAGGACTAGACCCGCAACCGGAGGCCTAGGACCCGCAGCCGGAGGACTAGACCCACGGCCGGAGGACTAGACCCGCGGCCGGAGGACTAGATCCGCAGCCGGAGGACTAGACCCACGGCCGGAGGACTAGACCCGCAGCCGGAGGACTAGACCCACGGCCGGAGGCTTAGACCCGCAGCCGGAGGACTAGATCCGCGGCCGGAGGCCTAGACCCGCAGCCGGAGGACTAGACCCACGGCCGGAGGACTAGACCCGCAGCCGGAGGACTAGACCCGCAGCCGGAGGACTAGACCCGCAGCCGGAGGACTAGACCCGCAGCCGGAGGACTAGACCCGCGGCCGGAGGACTAGACCCGCGGCCGGAGGACTAGACCCGCAGCCGGAGGACTAGACCCGCGGCCGGAGGACTAGACCCGCAGCCGGAGGACTAGATCCGCAGCCGGAGGACTAGACCCGCAGCCGGAGGACTAGACCCGCGGCCGGAGGACTAGACCCGCGGCCGGAGGACTAGACCCGCAGCCGGAGGACTAGATCCGCAGCCGGAGGACTAGGCCCGCGGCCGGAGGACTAGACCCGCGGCCGGAGGACTAGACCCGCGGCCGGAGGACTAGACCCGCAGCCGGAGTACTAGACCCGCAGCCGGAGGACTAGACCCGCGGCCGGAGGATTAGACCCGCAGCCGGAGGACCAGACCCGCAGCCGGAGGACTAGACCCGCGGCCGGAGGACTAGCGGACGGCGAGCTGTCACTGCTGGAGGACTGGTGATGAGGGACAGGAGAGCTACCACTGCTGGGGGACTGGTGATGCGGTGCAGGAGGGCTACCACTGCTGGGCGACTGGTGATGTGGGACAGGAGGGCTACCACTGCTGCGGGACTCGTGATGTGGGACATGAGAGCTACCACTGCTGGAGGACTGGTGATGAGGGACAGGAGAGCTACCACTGCTGGAGGACTGGCGCTGCAGGACCGGTGATGGATAGGAGAGCTTCCAGTTGCCACGGCTGGAGGAATGCATGTTGTTTCGTATTCTCTTAAGGAGGCATCTTCCCCCTCAATGTTGACTTGCCCCCCCAATAATTTAGACTTTGAACATGAGACCCTATGTAATGCACCCCAAACCATTTGGGCCCACTCATTGCCTCCATATATGACATTGTTCCCGACAACAATTATTAAAATCAACGCTCCTGGCTGGAGGAGTGGTGGTGGACAGGGGCAGTTTCCAAGGGTAACCGGGGTAAACACAAGTTTACCAAATTTTCGTGATTCTGAAACTTCATTTTGGGTGCAATTTGTGTCTTATATTTTGATGAGACAGTGGTGAAAGTGATTTAATCTGTAGCGAAACTCACTTCTGATTCGACGTGTGTCCTTAAATGTACCCAAACGTCTTTTTTAATCTGATTGATTAGTCGACAAAACTAGTCTACCTCGCGTACTATATTAATTTATATCGTTTGCTAGATCAATCAACTAAGCGGTGCTATAGGCATGGACCCTAAAATCTGAAATTTTAAGTGCCAGATGTTGATGCAACTTTTATAACCTACTGACAATTAGTGTTATTTCTTTCGTTCCCACATGAGAAGTAACTTATTTATTCCTGAAATATACTCAAACGTCTTTTTAAATCTGATTAATTAGAATATGAAACTAGTTTACCTCGCATACTAAATTAGTTTATCTCGTATGCTAGCTCTATCAGGAACCCTGTGTTGTAGCCATACGCCCTAAAATCTGGAATGCAACTAGTTACGTGCCAGATGCAACATTTTTCAACCACTAATATTTGCTTCTATTTCTTAATTTCCACTTTAAAGCATTTTCTTCTCCAAAATTTCAATTATGCATAGCAATGTTAAGTAACAAATACCTTCAGTGAAGAGCTAGTCTACAGTGTGAGCTGAACCGGTATACACGTGGCAGCCTGGAGTTGATCCTCATCGACCATGTTCCGAACTAATTCGTACCATGCGGTGCCGTACGACGCCAATCACGTTTCATATTCGTGAGAAAGCGTGCTATTATCTCCCGTATTGTTCACGCGTTGTGTTTTGATTGCGGATTGATGGTAATCTTTGCCATTAACTATTAGTAGGACTACCTAAATGGAGCATAAAGTTTTTAAGTTCGCTTTCATACGCCCCATATACATGAAAATGTCAGTGTAGTCTCGACATTAGATCGTGGATGTGGTACAGAAAGTAGGTAGGCGCCTACCTACCTATCTATCTAGGAATAAGATAATTAGGTAGGTGAGTAGACAACCATACCAATACCTATCTTAATCGTTAATGTGGGTGTTGCTTTCTACATATGTTTATGTGTTGCTTTCTACGCCTCCGTTATGCGTTTAGGCCAAATACAGCCCTGCTTACCCATATGTGCCCCGAAAAGAGCTTGACCTGAATACACCAACAATGGCAAACACCACTTCAGATGTGAGCAGGTAATGAAGAAACCGTGCACCGAAGCAAGATTTGGAAAATTGCAACCTTGTATAGTATATATACAAGCACATGATGACATTAATAAATATGCAAACAAATATTGCAAATGTATACACACACACACACACACCTATATATATATATATATATATATATATATGTGTGTGTGTGTGTGTGTGTGTGTGTGTGTGTGTGTGTGTGTGTGTGTGTGTGTCTGTGTGTGGGTGTGTGTATATTCACATGAGTGTGTAAATGGACATGTATGAAACCACATTTGTATGAACGTCTCCATTTTCATGAGGTTCACCTACAAAGCTGCACTTACATGTGTCAGCCACAAGATGTCAGCCACAAGATTGTTTAGCAGGTGAATAACGGCGACGTACACTGGACTGTGCAAATGTCTGGCCTTTGCAGAATCGTGGTGGCCTACTATGCCGCTACTATGCGCATAGGGTTTACTTTATTCTGCTTGCGAAATGTCGGATTCACTAAACATTTATCAGTTCTGAGAAATCATGCTTGCGGAATAATCGCAATGCATAGCCAGTGCGTGGGTGTACGTATTGGATCTTGATGGCGTCAATTTGGTCCACCTAAATGCTGATCGAAAGATCGACGGGATATGAAGCTGTTTTTTTTTGTGTAAAAATAAAATCAATTCATCGGCTGTGTTTTACACAGGAGTCGGCCAATATTATACAGTACGTACACAAGAAGGCAGTGATGACTTCGTCACATGCCATCTCGGGGGGTCGCGTGACGTCTGCCAGGAGAATCGATTAGCCAATGCGACGGCAAATGTCAGCACACCTGAGCAAACCATTGACACTGACGCCGACCAAGCGATATCGATTGGAACTGTACAGAGCTGTACAGCTGCGTACTAGCTCTAGTAATCGCGACAGTCTGACTTGCCATGCCTTTTAACAGACCGCGTTTTTCTCTAAGATCGAGAACTTAACCCTTTGCCTGCCGGAGTGTGTAAATCGAGTAATTTTCTGGCCAACCTCAGCCTGCCGCAATCGTGTAACTTTCTGTAATTGTTTCCACCCCTGGAGTGGGTGCGACTTGGCGGGCCGCCTTGTCAAGGGCCGGTGATCGATGGGTTGGCGACACCTTTCATGACGTGCCTGACTGGTGCGGTCAGAAATCCATCGCATCCTTTGGGCGGTGTGTAATTAAGATCGTGTTCAGGCATGATTCGCATTGCAAAATGATGCTTATCTTCCATTTATGCTTGTGAAAGATGCATCCAGCTCATCAAGGCCTGTCATTTGATATGAAGCATGCTACCAATACTCCGGAGTACGCATTCATGTTCTCCACGTTGTATACTTGCTTTCTGACTTGCTTATATGATGTTGGGTATGCAATGATAGGTCTCAATCAGAAATGGCAAAAACATCTTTGCACCTCAGAATAATTACTTAGTTGTGAACACGATAATAACTACAATATTACCATTTAAACTCCCATAAAATATCCATGGTCTCGAGTTGTGCCCACTTACCCTATTATTTCAAGGATCGGGTTTGTTCTGGGTGACTAAGAGAATATATATATAAAGTCGCGACGGGACCCCCGAAAATCACGCTGGGCCTCAAACGGTCAGGCCGGACCCCTGGAAATCACGCTGGGGGCCCAAGAAGTCTCGACGGGGCCCCAGAAGAAGAAGAAGAAGAAAAAAGAAGAAGAAAAAGAAAAAAAAATGTATACATATATGTACATATATACATATATATATATATATATATATATATCTATATATATATATATATATATATATATATATATATATATATATATTTCGTATATATATATCGTTCGTACTATATCGTTCGTCAGCCCAGCGAGAGGCTGCGATGCGTGTCAAGTTTTGAGCACAGGAATTCGAGTGCGTGATTGCGTGCTTAAAGTTGTTAAATTTTGTAATTGTGTCACCCTGAAGAAGGCCTTTGGCCGAAACGTTGTTGATGTGTTTGTTGGTGAAAATATAGTTTTTTTTTAGCATTGTGCCACTTATGTATAACTAGTCAAAATAGTATTCAATATATATATATATATATATATATATATATATATATATATGCATAGCGTACAAGTGGCATACCGAAGGGGGCGTTGGGGGTGGTTGCCCCCAACCCCAGAGAGGTTATGAGGTCCCCAAGAATCACATTGGAGCCCCCAGAATCGTTCTGGGGCTCGTAAAAATGACGCCGGCGGCTCCAAAAGTGGGCCCGGGCCCCTGAAGATACTGCTGGGCCCAAGAAAAAGTCGCGACAGGATCCCGAAAATCACGCTGGGGCCTCAAACGATCAGGCCGGGCCCCTGGAAATCACGCTGTGGCCCAAAAAATCTCGACGGGGCCCCCAAAAAATGACGCTGTGGCCCAAAAAAGACTGGCCAGGCCACTGAAACTCACACTGGGGCCCAAAAGGTCGGGACGAATCACCGGAAAATCGCACTGTAGCCCCAAAAAAGTTGGACCGGGTACCCTGAAAATTACACTGGGGACCTCATAAGTTCGCATCTGCGCTCCTAAAAATCATGCTGGATGCCCAAAAATTCGTGCCGGGGACCTTGATAATTACGATGTGGGCCAAAAAGCTGGGCCCCTAAAAATCATGATGGGGTCCAAAAGATCGGGTCGGGCCCCTGAAAATCGTACTGGGGCTCCAAAAAAGTCGAACAGTGGTTCATGAAAATCACGCTGGGGCTGCAAAACGTTCGCGCTTAGGCCATGCAAATCACGTTGGGGGCCAAAAAAGTCGTGTGCCAGGTTCTTGAAAATCGCGACGGGGAACCCAAGAGGTCGGGCCGGGGCACCTGAAAATCACTCTGAGCCTGGCGGTACCAAAAAGTCGCGCCCAGTCCTCTGAAAATCACACTAGGGGCTCGACAGGTCGCACCAGGGCCTCAAGAGTCTCATCGGGACCACCCAAGAAAATGAAGCCGGGAAAACGAGAGAAAAAAGTCCTGACGTGGAAAATCATTCCGGGGCCTCACAAAAAGCTCCAAAAGCCTCCAAAACGTGTTGGGCCACCAAAAACGTGTCGAGGCCACTAAAATTCGCAATAGGGATGCCAACAAATGAAGACTGGGCCCAAAGATTACACTCAGACCCAAAAAAGTCGCGTCGCTGCCATTGAAAGTCACAATGGAGGCCCAAAATGTCCCGCCGGAGCCCAAAAAGTCGAAGCCGGCTTCCAAAATATCAATCCATACACGGAACGTCACTCTGCGGCTAGAACAATTGCGTGAAAGACCCCAAAAACGCATCGGGCCCCGGAAAAGAAGCGTGCTGGGGCACGACAAGGATGCACCGGGAGCCCTGAGAATCGTACCGGGGCCTACAAATATCGCACATGGGACTTGCAAAAAATAGAACTCGACCCCAAAAATCGCAAAGGGACTCATAATCGAATCGACCCGAACCCAGAACAAAATCCGAACAGATCCTAAAAGATAATCATTCGAATGACTTTTTTGCTACATTGAAGGGTGCCATCGGCTGAAGAAAAACTCGTTGTGCAGTCGCAGTGGTGTACCAAAGAGGAAAATATCCCCCGCCTCCTGAAGGCGTGGGCTGACGAGAATAGCACCGGGTCCCCAAAAATGATTATTGGGCTCCATAAATTCGTATCGGGGCCCCGATAATTCACGTAGGGGGCTCTACATAATTACAGCTGGCACCAAAAAAAAACTTGCACTGGGCCGAAAATTTGCGCCAGGGCCCGACAAAATCGCGCTGGGGCCCAGTGAAGTGCAACGCTCCCCACGAACTCGCGCCGAGCCCCCAAGTATCATGCTCGGGACCCAAAATTTCCGTCGGTAGTCCGAGAAAATCTAGTCGGGTCATTGAGAATTACCTTCGGGTCTCCAAAAAAGTGACGCCGATGGCCTTAAATAAGCACATCATGACCACAAATATTGAATTGGGGCCCGAGGAAAATAAAGACGGAGCCCTCCAAAATAAGGGGCAATTCCGAAAAAAATATGTCCGAGTCAGGGAAATCGCTCCGGAGCCATAAATATACCACCAGATGCCTGTAAAAATCGCATACGACCCAAAAAACATACTGGAGCTCGAAAAATCGCGGTTCGACACAAGAATATGGCGCCGGGGGCCCGAAAAATAACGCCGGGACTCGGACTTAAAAACTAGAAGGCAACACAAATTGCGTTGAACCCAGAAAGCTGGCTTTAGATCTTGCTGGACTTGCGCGCTTGGGCCCGAAAAGTCGCGCCGGGACCCAGATAATTTACATCAGAGCCTCTAAAATCGCACTGGATCCCACAAATGTGCGTCGGGAGCCCCAATTAAATACAGCGGGGCCCTAAGAATACAACGGGAGGCCGAAAATGCACCGGGCCCTCCAAAGTGTACCGAGTTTCGCAAGTTGCGGCAGGTTCTTAAAACATGCGCTGCAGCTCTAAATAAACACACCGGGAGCTTTAAAAAAAACGCCACTGAGTCCATAAAAGCATACCGGGGCCATGAGACCGAATCGGGCCTCAAGAACAGGCTGGGACCTCAAAGCACCACATAGCCCTAAAAAGGAACAAAAAGACTGGACACCAAATATACACATCGTGATCTTCAAAAACGCTCCGGTACTTCAAAAATATCGTCGGTGCACGAATAGCAGCAAAACTTAAAAAAGAGCCGGTCTCCAAAATGTACCAGGCCCTTAATAAAAATGTGCTGAAGCCCTAAAATAAATCCGCAGACGACGAAAAATGCAACGGGTCCAAAAAAGAACTCCTGGATAGGACTGCGGTTCTGTAGCGAATCTGGGGGCGCATTTAACCAAAGAGATGCGGTGCATCAAAGCTCAGCGGGAATACAGATTTCTTGACCACCAGCAAATGTGGGAAGAAGAGAACTAACCATCGAATTAAATTCATCGCACTTTCCAAGCGAACTCCATGCCAAGCATTCTACACATCAAATATGACACATGACTACCATGCGGAAGTAATTAGCAAAACGTAGGAGGCCTGGCAGAAACCGGAAAATCGAGAAAATCACGAAGTGTGGCGATTGCGACGAATGCGCAAGGCGGGTATAGAAGTGCAGGAACGTTGGCGTATTGGCGATCAAGCGTCATAAACCGAAATGCCTGAAATATAAAAATTTTACATTTGCAAGTGATTTGTTACCGGTTTAATTTCAGCAGTGTCGGGTGACTTACCAAGGGACACCAAGAGTTAGAGTTGAAATCCGGTGACGCAGAGACGATGGTGGTATATTGGGCTCTTCCACAGGAAATCAAGTTGGTCACTAATAATTTTATATTAAAAATATAAAATGTGCCCCTTTGAAAAATAGGGGTAGAAATCCGGCGATTTTTTTTCATGGGGAGAGTTGAGCCCCCTGCGAATCGGTTCCCCTGTAGTGAGCGGCCATGCTGGTATGCATGAGTCAAGTGGCACCCGGCGCCGTCAGCTGTCCTGAGCCCGGGGCGATGCTCCAGCAGTTTGGCAGCGCGGTCTGTTGTTGAGGGCGGCTGGGTCGGCGGCGCGCGCCAGTGACGATCCGGTAATTCGAGGGAACGCGTGGCCGGTGCTCGTGGTCTGATTACGGTGAGCCCTCTCTCGTGAGTCGAGTCGGTTCGTTAGGTCGCTGACTACTGCGAATACACGCCCTTCCCCGTGCTCGGCACTTACTTTCGGATCGGCAACTACAAGCTATTTCGGCTGTAAATTGCGGATACTATGCCGGGGCACGGGGATGAAGAGGGAGAACCGCGGGAGGCGACGCCGGTCGCGAGTGGATCAGTGAACTTCGCGGAGGCGTCGGGGACCCTGGATGTGGCAGGCCCGCGTAATTTCGACACGCGCCACATACCCGAGTTCAGCAGGACGGTGAATGTGTCCCAGTGGTTTACGCGGGCAGAGAAACTGTGCCGACGACGCGGCGTCAACTTCGTGGACGTCATCCCGGAGCGGCTGACGGGGGCAGCCTTCGCCGTCTGGGAGCAGCTACCCGATAAGGCGCAGGACTCCATGGCGGCCGTCCGCGACGCGTTATAAGACGCGTTCGCGTTAAACCGGCACGCCGCGTACACCGCCTTCCAGGACCGAGAACTGCGACCCGGGGAGTCCGTGAACGCCTACTTGGCGGACCTGCGCCGTCTCATAGCGCTGGTCTCGGACGAGAAGCTCCCCGAGTCCATCCTGGACGCCAAATTCATATCGGGACTGCCGGCACCGGTACGGAGCCAGCTAAAGGCAGGTACGCGTGCACAGCGGATGGAGCTGCCGAGCCTCGTCCGCTTGGCCCGGGAAATCCTTGGCGATGGACATCACGAGGTGCTGGCTGCGGCAGCGGCGTCGCGGCCCGCGCCCCCGCCGTCTCGTCAGGAAGCGCGGCGGCCACGACTACCGCGACGCTGCTGGATATGCGGGAGGGAGGGTCATCTCGCCGCGGCCTGCCCAAACGCATCGGGGGACGCGTCAGCGCGAGCGCCGTCTCCGGAGCAGTAGATCGCGCCCTTCCGGTCGCCCGGATGCAGGTGGACGGCAGCGAGCGACGCGTGTTGGTGGACTCCGGATGCACCGACACGCTCGTGTACCGAGGTTGCTGTCGGCGGTGGACGCCGCGGACGGTGGAAATGAGAACCGTGAACGGGGGAACGTTACGGTGCAGTGGGTCGGTCACGGTTAAGGTGGAATACCAGGGCAGGCCAGTAATGCTCGCGGCGCTGGTTGTGCCAGACCGCCCACTGGGTGTGGACGTGGTTCTGGGAATGTCGGGCATCACGGCCCTGGGTGGCATCAGCCTGCGGACACCGACAGATGTGCGGCGGCAGTTGAGGTCGACCGTCGGTACTTGGCCGTGGATGCGGCGGACTTCACGGCGCGATTCGCCGCGCGGACGGGCGAATGGACCGTGGCATGGGTGTGGGCAGACGGGAACGGTCCAGAGAGCCTGCAGAACCGAGCCGCGGAGTATGCGGTAACGCCGGCGGCTCGGCCGGCGTACGACGCTGAACTGGAGCTGTGGATCCGGGAGGGATGGCTGCAGCGGTATGACGAGTAGGTGGATGGCCCTGCCCGTGGCCTGATCCCTCTGATGGCGGTCCAGCAGCCGAATCGGGACAGGGTGACCCTGTCTTGGACTACCGTGAGTTGAATGGCCACATTACCGCACACACCGCGAACGCGGACGTTTGTGCTGACCAGCTTCGCCGCTGGCGACGGCACGGCGCTCGCGTCGCGGTGGTGGACCTGCGGAAGGCGTACCTTCAGCTCCGGTTGGACCGGCGGCTGTGGCCGCATCAGACGGTGGAGGTGCGAGGCCAGAGGTATTGCCTGACTCGCGTCGGCTTTGGGCTGAACGTCGCGCCGCTCGTCATGAAGACCGTGGTGCGGGCCGTCCTGCTCCAGGATGCGCGGTGAACCGGGGGGTGCTGCCCTACGTGGACGATCTGCTGGTAGACGAGGACATTGTCAGCGCAGACCACGTAGTGGAGCACTTCGCCCGGTACGGTCTGGTTTGTAAGCCGCCGGAGCGGGCGGCCGAGAGAGCGCGACTGCTCGGGCTACGGATGCGCGCGGACGACGGATAACTGTGCTGGCGCCGCGACAACCCGGTGGCCGCGCCCCCGGAGGTGCTGACACGTCGAGCGTTGTTCGCGTGGTGAGGCCAGCTGGTGTCCCACCTGCCGGTGGTGGAGTGGCTGCGTCCGGCGGCCGCGTGGTTAAAGCGGCGCGTCAACGCCCTGGCGGCAGACTGGGACGCCCCGACGATGGACGCCGGGCTGCGCGAGCAGGTCGACTGTGTCGCGATGCGGGTAAGGGGCGCCGACTCGGCACGAGGCCCCTGGCAGCTGAAGGGGGACAAGTTGGTGGTGTGGACGGACGCCAGTTTCCTTACTGCCGGGGTCGTCCTGGAGGATCCGGTCAGTGGCGTCGTGGAGGACGCGAGCTGGCTACGGCCGGAGTCGAAGGCGGCCATGCACATCAACATGGACGAGCTGGACGCGGCGCTCAGCAGTGTCAACATGGCGGTTGCGTGGGGGGTTACCACCATCGACCTTCGCACCGACTCGGCCAAGGTTCACAAGTGGATCGATGACGCCCTGAGCGGCCGCTCTCGCCTGCGGACTAAGGCGCACGGGGAGATGCTTATCCGCCGGAGGATCGACGTCATTCGACAGCTGGTGGAGGAGTTTCGCCTGAAGATGACGGTCGGCCTGGTAAAATCCGCGGACAACCTGGCGGACGCACTCACGCGTGTGCCAAAAGAGTGGCTTTCGACTGCCGGACCCAGCGGCTGACGCGCCACCGGGCGCCGTCGCGGCGGCCGTGGACCCGCGACCAGACGTCGACCCCGCCCGGATACGTGAGGTGCACGAGAACACCGGGCGCCAGGGGGTCCGCCGGACGCTCTGGTATGTGCGTCGGAGCGAGGACGCGCGTGCCACCCGGCCAGCGGTGCGAGCGGGGATCCAGCAGTGCGATGCGCGCCAGTCCATCGACCCGGCACCTGCGCGCTGGCAGCGCGGGTCACTGAGCGTGCCGCTGACGTGGGAACGTCTAGCCATCGACGTTACCTACTACCGGGGCCGGTCGTACCTGACGGTGATCGACTGTGAGCCGTCCCGGTACGGGATGTGGCGGCTGCTGCGCCGTTCCGACGCAGCCGAGGTCACGGGCCAGCTGGAAACCATCTTCCTGGAATGGGGCGCGCCGGCTGAATTGCTGTTGGACAACGCGACAGAATTCCGGGGTCGTCGGATGGCTGCGTTCGCGGTGCGATGGGGCGTCCGGCTGCGCATTCGGGCCGTGCACGAGGCGGGAGGTAACGGCATTGTCGAGCGCCATCATCGGACAATTAAGGTGATGGCGGCCCGCCAGGACTGCACCATCGGTGAAGCGGTGCACCGTTACAATGCTGCGCCTCGCGACGGTGTACGACCCTCCAGCGCTCCGGCGGCGGGGCTCTTCAAGCGAGCTGGCCGGGACTTGCCGGTGGCCGCCGGTGAGCAGGGGCCCAGCCGGACGATGCCCGTGGCGAACGACGGCTCTGAGCGTGCGCGCGCGACGTTCCAGGTCGGTGACGCCGTGTGGATACGACGCCGAGGTCAGTCGACGCGGTGCACGGAGGTGTCGCGGCGAGGTGTGGTGACGCGGCTGCTACCGACACCGCTGGTGGAGGTGGACGGTGCCTCGTGGCACGTGCGGTGTGTCCGGCGGCGATTCGGGAGTGAGGACGCCGGACCAGACGGGAGCGCGAGCGAGTCGGAGGACTTTGACCCACCGGAGGAGGTGATGGAGCACCCGCGTAAGGTGTCGCCCAGTGCGGGTGGAGCGGTAGAACCGGAGGCGGGGCCGGCACCGCCGGATGCGTGGGCGACGGCAGAATTGAGTGCAGACCTCGCGGACGGCGCGGGCCGGGCGGAGGATTGTGAGGACGATGCGTTTTATGACCACCCGAGCGCTGAATGTGTCGTCACGGAGGACGCGCGGGATGGGCGAGCCGCGCCCCGGCGAAGTATGCGTGTGAGGCGGGCGCCAGTCGAATTGTATGGTTGCGGTGTACCAAGTGATTTGTGTATACCGGACGACGATGATGATTATTGATAATCAGGTGGAGGTGTAGTGAGCGGCCATGCTGGTATGCATGAGTCAAGTGGCACCCGGCGCCGTCAGCTGTCTTGAGCCCCGGGGGCGATGCTCCAGCAGTTTGACAGCGCGGTCTGTTGTTGAGGGCGGCTGGGTCGGCGTCGCGCGCCAGTGACGATCCGGTAATTCGAGGGGACGCGTGGCCGGTGCTCGTGGTCTGATTACGGTGAGCCCTCTCTCGTCAGTCGAGTCGGTTCGATCGGTCGCTGACTACTGCGAATACACGCCCTTCCCCCTGCTCGGCATTTACTTTCGGATCGGCAACTACATCCCCCCTAGCGCGAATCCTAAGTACTCTACTTATATATATATATATATATATATATATATATATATATATATATATATATATATATATCCTCCGTTCTGGGCTCGATTGGTTACCGGCTTGCCATCGTGCCATACCTGGAGGAGCCCGACCTCCAACCTCGCCACGGGAATCGGGACCCTCCGACCGCCGAGCCGGCGCGAGGGTATCAGGTGGCAGACCGGAGGGGAGGTCTGACAGGTGTTCACTCTTTCGAGACATGTTAATGGGCAGCCCTCCGGTGACTCAGAGTTACACACTTGCGACAGTACAGCCGTAAATCGGCAGACCGGCTGTGGCAGTGAAAGGGTTAAGATACCAAATTGATTGCACATATCCGGTACGTACCATCTTGCCACAAAATGCATGTGTATCATGTAGCTTGACCAAAATTTCAATATGTAGCCTGTGTATGGTGACTAAAATACCAGCTAGACTTGGTACTCACCAGACGAACACAACTGGGGTTGGGATTCGGGCTGGAGTTGGGGTTCGGCTGAGGTTGGGGTTCGGGCTGGGTTGGAGTTCGGGTTGGGTTAGGCTTTGGGGTGGGGCTGGGGTTCGGGCTGGAGTTGGGGTCCGTGCTGAGGCTGGGTTTCGTGTTGGGGCTTTCATTCGTCTGACAGGAGCTGATCTGACCTGGGATCGAGGAATTCGCCTGAATCCGAGCTTCATGGTGCTCTGGTTCCGGTCCGGCTCACCTGAGATGGGCAGATCCGCGCCCAGCCGCATCACTTCCAAATGGCATCTCGGCAGAGACAGCCGTATGTGTTCATGGTGCAGCTGCCCGGTAAACTGCGCCAGCGAAGCTTTCCATCGAGCGCTTTCCACCTGACAGCTCGTTTGTTACCAGGTGGAAACTTTGCACGTCGTCTTCAAGACATGTATTGATCCAATTGCAAAGCAACACATCGGTCTGGGCTGGCCGCACTTCACCAACAGCCAACGTATGGGAGCATAGCACGGGCAGTTGAGATTCACACACACACACACTCACTGCTTAGCGTACAGGTGGCACATAAGTACAAGCTCACCAACACACGCATGCTATGTTGTGCGACTTCTTTCCAATATTCAGCAAGATGGATGCAAGCGAATCAGAAAGACACATTGTCGCAATGTTGAATCATTACTTACATAGCAAATCGGTCTGGATATTTACCGCTTATCCCGCCGAATATTACTCGGAACAAGTCGGGAAGCGGCGTGAGTGAGGGGCATGTGGGTCATATTTTATCCCGTGGTGACCGTGATAATGATTCCATGCATGTAGCAATTTGAAAATCGGACCGGCGATTCTACTTTCTCATGCTGTCAAACGCTTCTGCATTCTTGCTGTCTGACGAAGATCTGATTTCGCATCATGAATGACATACTGAATTAATTCAGTCAGTTAACCCCACGAGATGTGCATTGCAAAAGCTCACTTAACACGCTCACGGCTGTGTGACATTTAGGTTGTAATGACGTGAGCATACTACACGGTGTCAGTGATGACTTCTCCGCATAACAATCGGCACTCAACGCCTTAGCGAATCTGGTCGTTCAGGTGAAAACTGCAAGCGACAACTTCACCCGTCAATGCTAAACAATCCTCACAATAAGCATCATGAAGCACACGAAGAACCATTGTCGGATACTGAAGCACACCATAGCTCGCGGGTGCACGACACGTCTCCCGCAGCCGCCAGTCCACTCACTCGTCGAAGAGCTGCTTGAGCTTGGCGGCACAGCCGACGTCCTGCTCGCTGGCCTGGCCGTACACGATCCGCCGCATGCGCCACTGCCGCTGCCGGTCCAGGTCGGCGGCCGCACTCGGCCGGGGGTCGGGCCGCGCCTGTGGCGAGCACTGGCGCGGCGGTGGCGGCGTGCGAGGCCCCAGTCTGCCGCGTGGCGACGGCGGCCGGCGACCTCTGACCGGCGAGTCCGTGCAGCGCGGCCGCTGCATGAACGACTGGTTGGTCTGGAATGGGCGCGGGCTGCCGCCCCGTGCGGCCGGCGGGCGGCCGACGCCGCGGCCGCCGCGCTCGGCCCGCGGCCGCGGCGGCAGGCTGACGAACGCGCGCAGCGAGTCGTTCTGGAACACCACCGGCCGCCGGCGGGGCTGGCCGTGTCGGTTCAGGTCGGAGCGCGCCCACGGTTCCTGCAGGCCGCGCTCGAGCAGCGGCGGTCGGCCGCGCCCCCTGGCGGCTCCGTGGGGACCGGGGTCCGGGTGTGGGCGGTGGGGGTCCGGCTGGCTAGACGGCGAGCCGTGGCTGAGCTGCTGATGGAACTGGTGTGGATATCCCGGCCGATTGCGCCACGGCCGGCTCTCGTGCCTGGGCCCACCACCGGCTGGGCGACTCGTGTACCACGGACTCCAGCCGTGGGGTTCTCGCGACATGGACCTATTCCTGGAGACAAATCTGTCTCTGGAGGCAGGCCTGTCTCTAGACGCAGACCTGTCCCTAGAAAGAGACCTTTCGCGCTCATCGACATCACACATTTCATCCTGGTATTCGGATTGGTATGATTGTTCAGAGGACACAGATTCTTCCGAGGAGCGTTTGATTCTGTCCTTCGCCGTACCACCGCCATGCTTTTTTGATCTGGTCAGTACATCGTCGGAGGACGAATCCCTGCTGCTGTTACTGCTACTGCACGATCTGGATCGTCGCCTTGAACGTTTTTTCTTTCTTTTCTTTGCCTTCGACTTTTTCGTTTTGCCAGCGCCAGTAGCGGACTCGTCAGACCGCGAAGTCGTGACACTCTTCGACTTGCGTCTCTTGCCCGCCCTCTTGGTCGACTTGTTCGCCTCAGCTGTCTCGGAGCGGTCGCCGTGACGTCGTCGTTCCACGGCGTCGGTCCGCTCAGACTTGTAGCCGGCGCTTCGACTGGACCCGCGCCGATCGGCGCCCACGGTGACGATCCGCTTCCGTCCGTCGTGCTCCTCCAGCACGTACCGCACCGGCGAGTGGTCGGGTGGTGCAGACACCTTCGGCGTCGTCAGTCGATCGAGAGGCGAACTAGCGGCGCGCTGCGACCTCGTAACCTCCCGCTCGAATGACTGCGTGGTGTCTGCGCCGACAGAGCCGGCATCGCCATCCACATCGACGACCGCCTGCGGACTCGACCCTGCGTCGGCCGGCTGCGGGCTGCCGCGCGACGGGCTGACATACTCGCCCTCCTCGAGGTCGGCCATCGAGCAGGCCCAGGTGACGTCACCGCTGCCGCTGCCCTCCGACCGCGTCGAGCTGGTCGAGTCGTGGCGCTGCAGCTGCTCGGCGGCGGCGGGTCGCTGCGGGCGCGGCTGTTCGGCGCGCGGCTCGCCGCCCCGCTGCCGCCGCTCGGCCGGCTGCTCCGACACCCCGCGCAGCGAGCGTATCCTGTGCAGCAGCCAGGCGGCCGAGCCGCGCGGCCGGCGGTCAGGCTCGGCCGGATCCTCCGAGCGGCTGCGCAGCGTCCGTCGACCGACGCCCGACACCATCTGGCGCAGCGAGTGCGACATGCGGCTCAGCGAGCCGGAGCGCACCCTGTCTGGCGGGCCCGACGACATCCGAGGCGGCGGTCCGGGGACTTGGTCGGCATGATGGACACCGTCCGCCTCGACACCGACCGACTCGTGTCTTCTCCCTGAGGACCCGTAATCCTGCAGGCCCGCAAGTTGACCGCCAGCGGTCTGTCCACCCTGTTGACCATCGTAAGCAGGTCCGCCCGCGGCCACAGAATCGGCCGCCTCGCCATATATTCCCAGTGGAAAGGTGGGACGGTCAAAAATCCTCGAGACCCCTGGCTGCTCACTGCCGTAGCGGCCCGGTGCTATCTGCGGGGAGTGCGCCGTCGGGAACTGATCGTCGGACGTCATCCGATGGCGGTGTGGCTGCTGACGAGGGCTCACCGGCTGCACCAGGTACTGCTGACCGTCCGGCGCCGTTATCAGACGCGCACCGGTGGCGTGTGCTGTGGCCGCCACGGCTCGACTTGTCGCCTCATCCAGGTCATTGGGAATGGTGCGGTCGTGGTGACTCGGCCCGTCTTGATCTGCCATATCGTGCCGGCCTGTCCTTCCGTGGTCGGCTCTCCTAAGCTGACTGGGAAGGAGGTGCTGAGAAGCAGCGCGAGCAGAACCGCCCCCTTCTCTACCCACTCTGCCGCGGCCGTAGGAGGCGAGCTCCTGATCTGTCTGGTCGTGTCGCCGAGGGAACCGCATCCAGGACAGTGTCTCTTGACTGTACCGCTGCGACACCGTCCGATGCTCCGGCGCCGGATACTCGTGCCGCTGGTGGCCCGCTACCTGGTCGGCGTAGTCACGCCTTTGAGGCGTCTGGCCGTAGCTAGACGGAGCCTCTCGATAAACCGTAGAGTCCAAACCAACAGGTTCGTACGATTCAGACGTTCGTTCTTGTTGACGATGTCGCCCAGACTCGCGGGGTCCCGGATCGTACTGATGAGATGGCCGCCCAGCATCATCCCGTTGGACGTCCCGGCCCTGCTGTTGTGGAAGCCCATGGCGCGGGTCAGCTCCGTCGTGGGCACGCTCCTCATACTCAAGCACTTGGTGGCGCACAGAGGTGCGCATTTCTGGGTCGATGCCAGGACGGTGAACCCGCTGCCGGGGCGATGTCAGTGCCGAGCTCTTGGCGCCATTATCTGGTACGTTTGCGTGACGTCCGGCTATGCGATCGGAATCAGGGCTTGCTGTCGGAGGGCTGACGGTCAGCCCTCTGGAATTCGGTCCGGTACCTCTCGGCTCCACCGAAAGCTGGTGATCCGAGATGGATCCAGTGCCATGCCGCGGATTGAATCTGTCCATATAGCCGCCAGTGACGTCATACGGTGCTGCCTCTTGCGCCACCGGACGCTGTCTGTCCTGAGCAGCCGCCGTGTGTCTCTGCGCTCCTCTAGCCACTTCAAGCAGAGTCATTCGTCGACCTTCGGATATAGCAGCGCGCCCGACAAACTCCGGCTCGACCATCGACCACCGAAAATTTCTGTTCCCTTCCGCGGGCCATTTATCTGACCCGCTGCCTTCTACTGGCCTCTGACCGCGCCCACCCCTCTCCGCTGGCCTCGAACTGGGCCCGCTCAGTTCTGCGGGCCATCTATCGGACCCGCTGCCTTCTTCGGGCCTCTGACCGCGCCCACCCCCCTCTGCGGGCCTCGAACTGGGCCCGCTCAGTTCTGCGGGCCATCTATTGGGCCCGCTGTCTTCTATGGGCCAACTGTCGGGCCTATTTCCTTCCGCTGACCATCGCCCGTGAACCCCTGGTGAAGGCACTCCCACCTCCCGCCCGAACGCTTGTGCGTCGGAATGACGAGAGTGGGCTAGCTCCGAGGGCACCATTATGGATGGGTCTCGCGGGTGGCTCAGTTTGCGCTGCGCTGCCTGGCCTGCATATCTTCGATCTTCCGCTGGCGGTCGGTTCACACCATCCTCGACCACCCGAGACGGAGAGCCGCCGTATACTCCTCCCGGCTGGTGGCCGAAGCTGTGGCCGTAGCTCGCTACAGCCCCATCCGGCTTGCGGTAGACCCGCTTGGCGTGTCGTCTGTGCAGAGCCGATTCGGAGGTGGACGGTCTAACAACGGGCTTAGCCCGACCGTAATGGTCCTCCGCTGCGGTCGGGTGGCCCGGCAACGCTTTGTCCAAGGACATCGACCTGCCCAATCCGAGCGAGTCATTTTGTGCTGACGAGGTGGTGCCGAGCGGCTGTCCAGACGAGATGGCATCATGTCTCTCCCCATTCACGGCTTGGTCAGCTCCGTTCTCTCGTGGCGCGAAGTCGCTGGTGGGCCAGCTACCCGCCTCGCTGGTGCCACTCCTGTCGAGCGCCCGATGTCGAGCCGCCCCCGAGTTGCCATGGCCAGGCTCGTGCGACACCGGATCGTGCGAGTCGGTGCGATTCTGTCGGCCCATCATAGACGGGTGATCTGAGTAGCGCGGGTCGGTCCAGGGTCCCGACGTTGGCGTGTTCGTCCGCCACGAACCGTTCGCGTACGCTCCGTCGGCGCCAACACGCTGGTCTGGCTGCAGACCGTCGTGCGGGTAGTGGCTGTCGAGTGGAGCTGCGTCTGGATGCTGGGCGTAGGTCGGGTCGGTGGGGTTGTCGACCTCGGGTGAGTACTCGTCTGGGTATCGGGCGTAGGCCGGATCGGTGGGGTTGTCGACCTCGGGTGAGTACTCGTCTGGGTACCGGGTGTAGGCCGGGTCGGTGGGGTTGTCGACCTCGGGTGAGTACTCGTCTGGGTACCGGGCGTAGGCCGGGTCGGTGGGGTTGTCGACTTCGGGTGAGTACTCGTCTGGGTATCGGGCGTAGGCCGGGTCGGTGGGGTTGTCGATCTCGGGTGAGTACTCGTCTGGGTACCGGGCGTAGGCCGGGTCGGTGGGGTTGTCGATCTCGGGTGAGTACTCGTCTGGGTACCGGGCGTAGGCCGAGTCGGTGGGGTTGTCGACCTCGGGTGAGTACTCGTCTGGGTACCGGGCGTAGGCCGGGTCGGTGGGGTTGTCGACCTCGGGTGAGTATTCGTCTCTCCGAGGCGCCGGATCCGAACTGGGGCCGTCGTCCGGCCAGGCGGCGTCTTCAGGCGCGGCCTTCCCGTCCGGGTGCGGCAAGGCGTCTCGCGCGTTGTCGAAGTCGTGCTCGGCCTCGGCGCGCCGCTGCTCGTCCAGCGCCAGCAGCGAGTTGCACGGCAGACCGAGGCGCTGCCGCCGCTCTAACTCGAGGTACTCGTCCACGCCCAGATAGTGCTGGGTAGCCGTCCGTTTCAGCTCCTCCGGGAAGTCAAATAGGTGGCAAATGCCCTCGCGCGCGTACAGCGTGCAGCAGAGCACACAGCAGACCAGCAACAGCGCCGCTGCAACAGCACCGGGGGCTCTAGTCAACCGAGACGGAACACCAACCAACAGCACAGCAACTGCGCCCCGCTGTCAGACCTCAGCGAGAGAGTAGCAACTGTAGGAGCAGCAACTGTGGGAGCAGCAACTGTAGGAGCAGCAACTGTAGGAGCAGCAACTGTAGGAGCAGCAACTGCAGGAGCAGCAACTGTATAAACAGCAACTGTAGGAGCAGCAGCTGTAGGAGCAGCAACTGCGTATCGCTGTTAGACGTCAGCGGCAGAGCAGCAACTGCAGGAGCAGCAACTGTAGGAGCAGCAACTGCGCCCCGCTCTCAGGAGTCAGCGGGAGAGCAGTAACTGTAGGAGCATGACGTCATTTTGGGACAGAAAACGGTAAAAACTGCAGCAGGTACACAGCAAACTTCAATTAGGTTGGCACAGTACTTTTCCCCTGAAAACAATAGACACTGCGATTGGATAGGTGTGTGCTGCAACACTGCCAGGATCCCGATGACTGGCATCATTATCCGCTCCGTCTACAGTTGGTGTGCCCGTACACTGAGGGTTTGAACAAGTTTGCCAACAAGAAACTGACAGGCAAGTTTGTATTTATTTATTACAGAGACACAGACCATGTATTGTTAAACACTGATGGAAGAAGGCGGCGGTGGATTTATCTTGCGCCGAGGGCAATTTCTCTGGTGTCAAGCCGTTCCGGTATCTATTTGTTCTCAATAAGCCATTCCTGAGGACCGACAAGTTACGTGTTCTGCCATAAATGTTCAAAAGTTGTGTTATTTTTGCATATTTAATAGTGCGTTACGCTACACGACAGTACGAATGGATGCAATTATGCATGGTGTGATATCTGTGAAGTACGGATAGATGCTACTACGCATTGTGCAATATCTGTGGGAGGGAGGGTGAAGGAGACATGCCCTCCTCCAATTTTCATCGATATTAACCACTAATCTGGCAATCCTGGCGTGTTCTCCAACATAGCAGTCACTGGGGGATTGGAGGAACAAATTCGAGTGTACTCAAGGAAAATGAACTAGTCCGGAAAGCCACAGTTCAACAATTACAACCAGTATAAATGAACCGAAGAATGCATGGTTACGTGGCACTGATCAAGTGGGTACAAGCACGGATAAGGCTTCCAGAAGTATCGCACAATCAGGACAGAAGCATACGTGTTCACTAGTAGCTGAGGGGAACAATCAACTGGCCCCGGTGACCACCGGGTGGCTGTGCCGCTGATTACCAGCAGCTGCTGGCAGCGTGATGTAGTAGAAATCTGGCCTTTGGTAGAAGGCTAGATACTCGTTGTTGATGACCGATGTCTTGTCGGGAAAATACTCTGAAACACATGGAAACGCATCACCGTGGAAGCCCTCCGGGACCGCCGTAGTGTATGCATCTAGGTAGGTGATGTACCTCAGGCGTAAATTTAAGCGCGAGTCCAATGCAAAACGCATGAGACAAAAAGGTGCATTAAAATGACTTGCTGCAATAAACGTGAGTGAAACGTCTCCCGTGCGGAATTTATTGGACAAAATATGACAATATATTCTTATTCCAAATTTTGGAAGCATTTTTTAGATGTGTGGATGTGCTGATAAAAAATGGACCACTACAGGTCAAAACCATTATTTTTATATTGCAACGATTCGATATGGCTTCTTCTTCATTATCTGAAGCACACACACAGACACAGTATTCCATCGAGGATACTGGGCATAACGCTCGAATCTAACGCTATGCTGGGGCATAACGCTATGAATTATAAGCATAAAACTACGTCCAACCTCAACTGTTATGATAAGCGTTTCTGTGCTTACTGTGCTCAATGCGAATGCATACAGTAAGTTGCTATGCGTGCTGTAGGCATATGAACCAGGCTCGCTATGTCGACACGCTGCAATGCAAAAGCTCATGGAAGTCGGTTCCAATTTTAAATCACATTGTCATCTCACACACAATACAAAAATGGATCAAGCATTGTCACAAAACACTGCCTCCCGAAAGTGATTAACACAGCATCATATATACCACACCAAAGGTGAAGTAGCCGCGGTATTTCTTCCTAGTCGGTCTCGACACAGCCCTACTTTTGACCTGGTACAAGAGGGAAATCTTCGCATTTAGAACAGGGAGCCATGCCGCCCCACCTTTTGGGATATTAACCATTCCCATCGGTATGTTGAGGCGTTTGTTGCATTATGACTTTTGTCAATATAGACCTGCACTTGGCATTGTCATTGGCTTGGCCACCTGGATGCACGCAGGCCATATAGGATAGATAGGAAATCGGACTTTTTTTATTGATGTCAAGCCACCCACTGCATAGCTGATTATTGATCCCATATGGTGCAACATTTTCAATGCAAACGTTTCCCTTAGGACCTTTCGGTGGTAACTAAAACTACATCCTATTAACCCGCTCGGGACCATCTCGGGAGGGGGTCATTTTACATCTCCCTAATGCTTTTCGCGAATAGTGCGAAAAACGGCGAGCTGCCGTGCGACGAAATTTGGCGTACCTTTTCCCACATCAATTTCGCATGTTGCGTGAAAATTTTGAGGTCAGATCATCTACGGTCAACGTGCTAGTTAAGGTCAAGTGAGATCACCTCCAAAAACGTTCAACCAGTCGTCACGTTGCGACGGATAAAGATATTTGAATGAAATTGTCAGCGTTTGCTGATCTTTAGAGATGCAACAAAACGCATCAGAGGAAGGTTTGATTTTTTCGTCTTTGATGACTTATTAGCTTTGCATATTTGCCATGAAGGATGAAATCGAAGATCCTGGCTCAAGTAAGCACTTTTTATGAGGTCATGTTGACTTAAAACAACGTTTCCCGGTTCGCTCTACCCACCAGAAAATACAACTTGAAATTGAACTTCAAAATTTTGAAAATTTCTAAAAATGAAAATGCTGATTCTTTATGGACAAACATGTTGGGGACATGGTCGACTTCGCCTTCATTTTCTGATTCCAAATATTTTTTGTTTGTTTTTGAAATCTCCCCAAAGATGAACTCCCCAGAGCCAAAGTCATGATGTCAATCGTGATCCCATAGTGACGTCACTTTTTTTGGGGGGGGGACATTTTGGTAGTGGTTTCGGGCCCTACTCGTCGAGTTCTTTCCGATGACACCACTTTGGTTTTCTTGCAACGCTTAGTTTGGAGATTAGAGGGGGGTATAAAAGGATCCCCTCGAGACGGGGTTTGGAGATCTGACCGGAAAGACCTGCAGCACCATTGCGGATGCTTGCAGAAACTCGATTAATGCTTGTTTACGGAGTGGGGGTGGAGGAGTGCTGTTGAACTATGAGCGAAAATGAAGCAATTTTTAAGCTTCCCCTTGCACGCTTTCTGATAAAACTTGTTTTGATATTCTTGGCGGTTGAAATTTGGAATTCATTGAAATTAAGACTCGCATTTCATGTCGAACACTATTCATATTTAGTGGACAGTGAAATTCAATTTGGATGGTGGGCTTTGAAGGGATATTTCCTTGATAATATTATCGCGGGTTGGACTTGTGTCTTTGGACCAGGGAGAGGCAAGGGTCCAGTGGTTTTCATGTCTGAAAAAAGATGACAGCTTTAGCTACCATATGACCTTCAAAAGTATATCAACAGACACATATTTCCTTCTGAGACGCTGTCATGCTGGCTCTGTATGTGTCTTTCAACTCCAGCTGTTATTCGGGATGTCCTTAGCATGAAACGCGGTGGTGCCGGCCGGCTGAGCGGAAAGGTGAGAGAGGACCACAAGGCCACTGGTAATGAGTTTCTATGATACATACATATATATATATATATATACATATATATATGCATATATATATATATATATATATACAAATATGCATATATATATAAATAT
>JAOTOM010004525.1:312500-326438 GCA_034440615.1 Ashinkailepas kermadecensis | reverse complement strand
GAGGTGTGTTTGGGCATCTAAAAGACTGGCTGAAATCAAATTAGCTCGGGAATGTTCAGCAGGTAATGCTAAGAGATTCTTTAGTTTCTACAAATTTAAGGCTAAGAAGTGTAGTGTAGGACCACTGGAGGTAGATGAGGAATTAGTGGTTGAAGATTGTGATATTGTGGAATCCCTTAGCAAGCAATTCTCATCAGTCTTTACTAAAGATAATTCTGGTAGAATAGAAACAACTAAATCGTATGCCACGACAGGTGATAGGTTGGTGTATCTTACAATAACTACAGAAGCTGTAGAAAAGCTGTTGCAGAATATAAAACCTAATAAAGCTTCTGGACCAGATGATATATATGCTAGGGTTTTAGTAGAGTGTGCTAAAGCTTTAGCAGTTCCCCTAGGTATAATTTTCAGGCGGTCTATGGAATATTCTGAAGTGCCTGAAGATTGGAGAAATGCAAATGTAGTACCAATTTTCAAAAAGGGAAGTATGAAGTGGGTAGGGAACTACAGGCCAGTCAGTTTGACCTCAATAGTTTGCAAGGTACTGGAAAAACTGGTTAAACAGAATGTTCAGATTCATCTTGATAGGCACAATCTTTTAAGGGATACTCAACATGGATTTCAATCTCGAAGGTCTTGTTTAACTAACCTTTTGGAGTTCATGGAGTATGCTACTAAAGAAGTAGACAATCAAAGCAGGATAGATGTTGTGTACTTGGACTTTAGCAAAGCTTTTGATAAAGTTCCACATGGGAGGCTAATTCATCAACTACAGCAACATGGGATTGTTGGAAAAGTTCTAGGTTGGATTGAAGCATGGTTGAGGGGAAGGAAACAAAGGGTAATGTTAAATGGATGTAAATCTGATTGGAAGGATGTTCTGAGTGGAGTACCACAGGGCTCTGTTCTAGGGCCACTTCTCTTTATCATCTTTGTTAATAACATTGAGGTAGGGCTGAGGAATAGTGTTCAAATTTGCTGATGACATCAAGCTGGTAGGAGTGGCAAACAGTTGTGATCAATCTAGAAATATTCAACAAGACTTGGAGGACCTAAAAAAGTGGGCTGATCAATGGCAGATGTCTTTCAACTATGACAAGTGTAAGGTTATGCATCTGGGGTCTGGAGGTGAGACTATCAGATATACAATGGGAGGGAGGGAACTGGATGTTATTGAAGAGGAAAGGGACTTAGGTGTGTTGGTTTCAAAGGACCTTAAAGCAGAAAAGCAATGTAGCTCAGCTAGGAACAGGGCACTCAGAATGCTGGGACTCATTAATAGAAGTGTGATGTAGAAAAAGATATAGACAAGTTAGCGAGAGTGCAGCGCAAAGCAACTAGACTCATTAGTGGAATAGGTAACCTAGAATATGGAGAAAGGCTTGTGGCATTAGATATGTATTCACTCAAGTATAGGAGATTAAGGGGGGACATGATTGAAATGTACAAAATTGTTAAAGGACTAGATCAGGTCAATTTAAATGGCGCTCTTCAGTTTAGAGTATCACATAGGGGTCATCAATTCAGGTTAGACAAGTTGAGGTGTAGGACAGTTAAGCGACAACAGGTCTTCAGTCAAAGGGTTGTTGATCAGTGGAATGGGCTGCCTGCTGATGTTGTGGGGAGTTCCTCATTGAATGTATTTAAAAGTAGGGTGGATACATTTTTTAGACAGGAAAATCTTGTTTTTGAGTTCTAATTTGTGATGGATGGGGTGAGATGTATGTTAAGTAAGTGTGCACGGCACAAACCCCTTTAAGCAGGCATGGATGCAGTTTAAATATTATTGATAAGGCATTCAATCCACATGTGTTAAGAGAGATCAGGGGAATAGGGCTGGAAAGCTAGGGTAGATAGGCATTGATAGGTGTGTGGGATATTGGAAGACTGGTTCTTCAGGATGTGGGATGGTTGGGGAGGGTCTTTTTACCAGGCTTATATTATCTTCCATTTACAGACTTAACTGGATGGGCCCTTGAGTCTCTTATTAAGTCTAAATGCTTTATAACTTTATATAGGGTGTACCTAGCAGTGGATTCAGCACCTTCCTTCGGGATGTGATACTGATAAGATTGTCTATGGTAGCACAATGGGTATTATGGGAGGAGTTTGTAATTGTTGAGTGTGTTATGCAATAGCAAGTGAGTCTCTTATTAAGTCTAAACGCTTTATAACTTTATATAGGGTGTACCTAGCAGTGGATTCAGCACCTTCCTTCGGGATGTGATACTGATGAGATTGTCTATGGTAGCACAATGGGAGTGTGTTATGCAATAGCAAATGAATTGGTGCTAGATAGGCTGCGATATATAGCTTCCTAGGAACTTGAGGTAAGGGATTGATTGGGATGAGAGTATGTACATTTCTAGTACCTATTCCAGATAGGCTTAACCCAGATGGGCCCCTGTGGCTCTTATTAAGCCTTAACACTTTATGACTTTATGACTTTATGACGCCGATGCATGCTTTAGCAACGAGGCTCCCAAGTACACAGGAAGGAGTTAGAACTCAATGTTCCACGTTAAGTCTAAGTGGCTTGGGTGTAATGTCAACATTGAGGTGGCAATGTCTCTCTGAGAGGTATACTGAAACGTCGTCCGTGGCCAAGGTTGCATCCAGAAAATCAGTGCGTTCCAACATATAAAAAGTAACGAATACAAATATTTTGGACAAGACCAAGGGTGGCATATGGCAATGAGAACCGCAAAAAGAAGCTCAACAAAATCTTCCATTACAATAGACCACAAAAAGCGCCTTGAATGCGCTCCTTTGATTCTTCATGGTAAGCGCAACAGTTCTTCCTTCTTTTCAGAAGTGAAGCATTTCGGAGAGGGCCATAGATTCATGTCTCTCCCCTGAGCCTTCTCCCATAGTGCAGCCCCTCTGGTTGTACTATAACCAACCCAGCGGGCTCCGGACTCTACTGAACTCTACTCTACTTAAAGTGGTGACCTATGGAAGAGAAATGTGGAGTAACTAAGTGACAGTGTTGGGAATCAAAGTCTGCACTTCACTTGGTAGGCTTCACCACAGCAGGTTTACTGGGCACTAAATATTGTTCGCATTTGCATTGCAAGTACTTTTTCGAGAAGAATGGAAGAGGGATCAACTTAAGTCGCTGACTATCCAGACTCTGGTATCTGGAGCGCTTAATCGATAGCAGCTTTTAAGGCGTTCAACTTTCGACCCGGTCCATTGGAAGAATTGACGAAAGACGTTCACATGATGTGCTAGACATGCGCCGGTGGGACAGCGTGGGGGCCATGAACATGCGCCGGTCGGACAGCGTGGGGGCCATGAACATGCGCCGGTCGGACAGCGTGGGGGCCATGAACATGCGTTAGGGGGACAGTACCGGGGCCATGAACATGCGCTGGAGGGACAGTATGGGGGCCATGGACATGCGCTGATGGACATTATGGGGCCATGAACATGCGTTAGGGGGACAGTACCGGGGCCATGAACATGCGCTGGAGGGACAGTATGGGGGCCATGGACATGCGTTGGAGGGACAGTATGGGGGCCATGGACATGCGCTGATGGACAGTATGGGGCCATGAACATGCGCTGATGGACAGTATGGGGCCATGAACATGCGTTAGGGGGACAGTACCGGGGCCATGAACATGCGCTGGAGGGACAGTATGGGGGCTATGGACATGCGCTGATGGACAGTATGGGGGCCATGGACATACGCTGATGGACAGTATGGGGCCATGGACATGTGCTGATGGACAGTATGGGGCCATGGACATGCGCTGATGGACAGTATGGGGGCCATGGACATGCGCTGATGGACAGTATGGGGCCATGCACATGCGCTGATGGACAGTATGGGGCCATGAACATGCGTTAGGGGACAGTACCGGGGCCATGAACATGCGCTGGAGGGACAGTATGGGATGGACATACGCTGATGGACAGTATGGGGCCATGAACATGCGCTGATGGACAGTATGGGGCCATGAACATGCGCTGATGGACAGCATGGGGCCATGAACATGCGCTGATGGACAGCATGGGGCCATGAACATGCGCTGATGGACAGTATGGGGCCATAAACATGCGCTGATGGACAGTATGGGGCCATGAACATGCGCTGATGGACAGCATGGGGCCATGAACATGCGCTGATGGACAGTATGGGGCCATGAACATGCGTTAGGGGGACAGTACCGGGGCCATGAACATGCGCTGGAGGGACAGTATGGGGGCCATGGACATGCGCTGATGGACAGTATGGGGCCATGAACATGCGCTGATGGACAGTATGGGGCCATGAACATGCGCTGATGGACAGCATGGGGCCATGAACATGCGCTGATGGACAGTATGGGGCCACGAACATGCGTTAGGGGACAGTACCGGGGCCATGAACATGCGCTGGAGGGACAGTATGGGGGCCATGGACATGCGCTGATGGACAGTATGGGGCCATGAACATGCGCTGATGGACAGTATGGGGCCATGAACATGCGTTAGGGGACAGTACCGGGGCCATCAACATGCGCTGGAGGGACAGTATGGGGGCCATGGGCATGCGCTGATGGACAGTATGGGGCCATGAACATGCGCTGATGGACAGTATGGGGCCATGAACATGCGCTGATGGACAGCATGGGGCCATGAACATGCGCTGATGGACAGCATGGGGCCATGAACATGCGCTGATGGACAGTATGGGGCCATGAACATGCGTTGGAGGGACAGTATGGGGGCCATGGACATGCGCTGATGGACAGTATGGGGCCATGAACATGCGCTGATGGACAGTATGGGGCCATGAACATGCGCTGATGGACAGTATGGGGCCATGAACATGCGTTAGGGGGACAGTACCGGGGCCATGAACATGCGCTGATGGACAGTATGGGGCCATGAACATGCGCTGATGGACAGCATGGGGCCATGAACATGCGCTGATGGACAGCATGGGGCCATGAACATGCGTTAGGGGACAGTACCGGGGCCATGAACATGCGCTGATGGACAGTATGGGGCCATGAACATGCGCTGATGGACAGTATGGGGCCATGACATGCGCTGATGGACAGCATGGGGCCATGAACATGCGCTGATGGACAGTATGGGGCCATGAACATGCGCTGATGGACAGCATGGGGCCATGGACATACGCTGATGGACAGCATGGGGCCATGCACATGCGCTGATGGACAGCATGGGGCTATGAACATGCGCTGATGGACAGTATGGGGCCATACACATGCGCTGATGGACAGTATGGGGCCATGAACATGCGTTAGGGGACAATACCGGGGCCATGAACATGCGCTGATGGACAGTATGGGGCCATGAACATGCGCTGATGGACAGCATGGGGCCATGAACATGCGCTGATGGACAGTATGGGGCCATGAACATGCGCTGATGGACAGCATGGGGCCATGGACATACGCTGATGGACAGCATGGGGCCATGAACATGCGCTGATGGACAGTATGGGGCCATAAACATGCGCTGATGGACAGTATGGGGCCATGAACATGCGTTAGGGGACAGTACCGGGGCCATGAACATGCGCTGATGGACAGTATGGGGCCATGAACATGCGCTGATGGACAGTATGGGGCCATGAACATGCGTTAGGGAGACAGTACCGGGGCCATGAACATGCGCTGATGGACAGTATGGGGCCATGAACATGCGCTGATGGACAGTATGGGGCCATGAACATGCGTTAGGGGACAGTACCGGGGCCATGAACATGCGCTGATGGACAGTATGGGGCCATGAACATGCGCTGATGGACAGTATGGGGCCATGAACATGCGTTAGGGGACAGTACCGGGGCCATGAACATGCGCTGATGGACAGTATGGGGCCATGAACATGCGCTGATGGACAGTATGGGGCCATGAACATGCGTTAGGGGGACAGTACCGGGGCCATGAACATGCGCTGATGGACAGTATGGGGCCATGAACATGCGCTGATGGACAGTATGGGGCCATGGACATACGCTGATGGACAGTATGGGGCCATGAACATGCGTTAAGGGGACAGTACCGGGGCCATGAACATGCGCTGATGGACAGTATGGGGCCATGAACATGCGCTGATGGACAGCATGGGGCCATGACATGCGCTGATGGACAGCATGGGGCCATGAACATGCGCTGATGGACAGTATGGGGCCATGAACATGCGCTGATGGACAGCATGGGGCCAAGGACATACGCTGATGGACAGCATGGGGCCAAGCACATGCGCTGATGGACAGCATGGGGCTATGAACATGCGCTGATGGACAGTATGGGGCTATGCACATGCGCTGATGGACAGTATGGGGCCATGAACATGCGTTAGGGGGACAATACCGGGGCCATGAACATGCGCTGATGGACAGTATGGGGCCATGAACATGCGCTGATGGACAGCATGGGGCCATGAACATGCGCTGATGGACAGTATGGGGCCATGAACATGCGCTGATGGACAGCATGGGGCCATGAACATGCGCTGATGGACAGCATGGGGCCATGAACATGCGCTGATGGACAGTATGGGGCCATAAACATGCGCTGATGGACAGTATGGGGCCATGAACATGCGTTAGGGGGACAGTACCGGGGCCATGAACATGCGCTGATGGACAGTATGGGGCCATGAACATGCGCTGATGGACAGTATGGGGCCATGAACATGCGTTAGGGAGACAGTACCGGGGCCATGAACATGCGCTGATGGACAGTATGGGGCCATGAACATGCGCTGATGGACAGTATGGGGCCATGAACATGCGTTAGGGGACAGTACCGGGGCCATGAACATGCGCTGATGGACAGTATGGGGCCATGAACATGCGCTGATGGACAGTATGGGGCCATGAACATGCGTTAGGGGGACAGTACCGGGGCCATGAACATGCGCTGATGGACAGTATGGGGCCATGAACATGCGCTGATGGACAGTATGGGGCCATGAACATGCGTTAGGGAGACAGTACCGGGGCCATGAACATGCGCTGATGGACAGTATGGGGCCATGAACATGCGCTGATGGACAGCATGGGGCCAAGGACATACGCTGATGGACAGTATGGGGCCATGAACATGCGTTAGGGGACAGTACCGGGGCCATGAACATGCGCTGATGGACAGTATGGGGGCCATGAACATGCGCTGACGGACAGTATGGGGCCATGAACATGCGCTGATGGACAGTATGGGGCCATGAACATGCGTTAGGGGGACAGTACCGGGGCCATGAACATGCGTTAGGGGACAGTACCGGGGTCATGAACATGCGCTGATGGACAGTATGGGGCCATGAACATGCGCTGATGGACAGTATGGGGCCATGGACATACGCTGATGGACAGTATGGGGCCATGAACATGCGTTAGGGGACAGTACCGGGGCCATGAACATGCGCTGATGGACAGCATGGGGCCATGAACATGCGCTGACGGACAGTATGGGGCCATGAACATGCGCTGATGGACAGTATGGGGCCATGAACATGCGTTAGGGGGACAGTACCGGGGCCATGAACATGCGCTGAGGGATAGTATGGGGGCCATGAACATGCGCTGATGGACAGTATGGGCCATGAACATGCGCTGATGGACAGTATGGGGCCACGAACATGCGTTAGGGGGACAGTACCGGGGCCATGGACATGCGTTGGAGAGACAGTATTGGGCCATAAACATGCGCTGATGGACAGTATGGGGCCATGAACATCCACTGGAGGGACAGTATGGGGGCCATGAACATGCGCTGATGGACAGCATGGGGCCATGAACATGCGTTGGGGGGACAGTACCGGGGCCATGAACATGCGTTAGGGGGACAGTACCGGGGCCATGCACATGCGCTGATGGACAGTATGGGGCCATGAACATGCGCTGATGGACAGCATGGGGCCATGAACATGCGTTAGGGGGACAGTACCGGGGCCATGAACATGCGCTGGAGGGACAGTATGGGGCCATGAACATGCGTTAGGGGGACAGTACCGGGGCCAAGAACATGCGTTAAGGGGACAGTATGGGGCCATGAACATGCGCTGATGGACAGTATGGGGGCCATGAACATGCGCTGATGGACAGTATGGGGCCATGAACATGCGCTGATGGACAGTATGGGGCCATGAACATGCGCTGATGGACAGTATGGGGCCATGAACATGCGCTGATGGACAGTATGGGGGCCATGGACATGCGCTGATGGACAGTATGGGGCCATGAACATGCGCTGATGGACAGTATGGGGGCCATGGACATGCGCTGATGGACAGTATGGGGCCATGAACATGCGCTGATGGACAGTATGGGGGCCATGAACATGCGCTGATGGACAGTATGGGGCCATGAACATGCGCTGATGGACAGTATGGGGCCATGGACATGCGTTGGAGAGACAGTATTGGGCCATAAACATGCGCTGATGGACAGTATGGGGCCATGAACATGCACTGGAGGGACAGTATGGGGGCCATGAACATGCGCTGATGGACAGTATGGGGCCATGAACATGCGTTGGGGGACAGTACCGGGGCCATGAACATGCGTTAGGGGGAAAGTACCGGGGCCATGAACATGCGCTGATGGACAGTATGGGGCCATGAACATGCGCTGATGGACAGCATGGGGCCATGAACATGCGTTAGGGGACAGTACCGGGGCCATGAACATGCGCTGGAGGGACAGTATGGGGCCATGCACATGCGCTGATGGACAGTATGGGGCCATGAACATGCGCTGATGGATATTACGGGGCCATGAACATGCGTTAGGGGGACAGTACCGGGGCCATGAACATGCGTTAAGGGGACAGTATGGGGGCCATGAACATGCGCTGATGGACAGTATGGGGGCCATGAACATGCGCTGATGGACAGTATGGGGCCATGGACATGCGTTGGAGAGACAGTATTGGGCCATAAACATGCGCTGATGGACAGTATGGGGGCCATGGACATGCGCTGATGGGCAGTATGGGGCCATGGACATGCGTTGGAGGGACAGTATTGGGCCATGGACCTGCGCTGGTGGGACAGCTGGGGCCATGGAGATGCGCTGGTGGGACAGCGTGGGGGCCATGAAGAAATATGGGGCCGGTGGGACAGCATGGGGCCGTGTGGTAGTCTGGGGTGGGGGGGGGGGGTCAGTATGCTGCCCGTGAGGAAGTGGGTGCGGCTGCCCCATGAACTTCAAATCTGTGTGACATGAACACCGCCCCGAACGCCATTAGTTGAAAGCCGTGACAAAATTGTGTGAACGCAAAGAGACACAATTAATGGGGACACCAACTCGTAAAAATGGCTGCCACCGAAAACGGAAGAATTTGAATTGTATTGCGTTTCTTCGTAAATTGTTGTTTTCTTTTGTTTCACAACAAGGCATCTTCCAAATTCCGATCACAAACGCTTACTCCTGAGAAAAAAAAAGCTTCCTCCTGTATTCAGTCAACGTCGCCCCTAATTTTCACCAGTTCCTGGATACTTGGCATAATTTTACATTTACCTCTGAGTTCCCATTGCAACTATCTGAGCTCGTCCCTGTTCAGAATAAACACCACAGCTTTTAAAAATGAAGAGCATATTAAGTTCAACTGCAACATCTCGCACAATCTCATAAATGTTCGCTCGCTGTGTGTGCTTGATTTTACATGGCTTAGTGACAAGTGCTTCGAGCAGCATTGCCGTATTTTTTAACTTCATGATCATGCCTTCAGACTCCAAGTGGGCGAAAGCAGGTCTTGATGAAGCACCCTGACTTAGCAATTAGCAATGAATCGCAACAGTGCTCCCTTAATCCTTCTTGGATTACAGATCAGCTGATGCAAATGACTAGATAACACCTTCGTCTGGCCAGGGTGGGGGATCTCGAGCGCCCCATCATGATTGTCCACAATAGCGGCCGAATGGGTAAACGCAGAGACACCACATTTTCAATAGCTTCCTATGTCAGTTCTGCACATCGTGTAAAAATTTCAGGTCCAGGTCATCAAGGGTTATTGACCTGGACGGGTGAGTGATGCTCGGAAATTTTCACAGCACCGCCAATATGAGTAGTTGCCAACCATAAGCAACAAACTCAGAGCATGCTGTCAGTTCATCAAGACGAAAAACCTCTTACCTAATAATGCTAATTAAGTTCAAGGCTACTGAACTGAGGTCCGGTCAGTTTTCCTTTTTACCGCTTTGAGTGAGGAATATTTCATTTGGGTGCAATATATTATGCAGAAAATGACATGGAGCATATAGTAAGCATTTTGGGTTAACTTGTGCGCCAAAGGTATAAGGCATATGGTCAGGTCACATATCATGTATGTTCTACACGATACCATCTTATACATAATGTTGCTGTTCCTCGCCAAGTGATATCTGAACTCGGTTTCCACGTCAGCCACAGCGTGCGACATGTCATTGGATTGTCAACGAGTGATCTGGCTTGGTATGCTCTGACCATATTGGAACTGATTTATCCTGTCTATGGAATTATTTCCCTCGCAGTTTACACTTGGACGAAGGCTGAATAGATTGGTTTCTCAATTCCTGCATTGTAGCAGAGTGACCTGAGGTCAGGTCACGAGATCAGAAGCTTCACAGACATGCTTCAGTATGATTGTGCTTCTCGCAATATATTTTTTTTGTACTTTAAAAGTGATCTTGATAGCCAGAGAGATAGCCAAGCTTGAACTTAATTGACCTGACGATACAGCGGGACCTGACCCGACCCTATAATTTTGAAGTGTCAATCAGATTGAAATATTTTGCTTGAGTGGCTCTACTGAAGGGACCCGAGACAGATGTATATATATATATTTTTTTTTTGTTTGTCCCCCTAAATCTTTAGCTGCGGCAAAGTGCCATCTGCTAGAGATTGTTACGTTAAAGAAGGAATTACGTTAATCCGGCTTATGTGGCATCCGGTTATATCAATTAGGCAAGAAAGGAGAGGCCCCGTCAAACAAGAAACATGGTGTAGAGGGACGATACATACATGGCAAACAAGTACATGTTCAGACATACATACATACATACAATCATAACAATGGAAAGACATTTGGAGGGTGGACAGCTTCACAGCCTCGGAGAGGCTCCACTGCCCACCTGAGACCTGAAGCGAAGCGAAGCGGAGGCCTGGCACCCAGAGCGAGTCGTGGGATTCAGGCCCGACCTTGTATGTGTCGGTGTATGTTAAGTTAAAGCTTGGAAACCCCTAAAAAGGGGAAAACCAAGCTGCTTGGAAAACCCGTGGGAAAAAACCAAGCGCAATTTAAAAGGAAATGCGTCCGTTTTGGCCAAATTGGATCGGTACCTGTCTACCTAGTGTGAGATAACCTATATGTATGTGTTTTGCGACGTCGGAGAGGAAGACGTGTGGAGCGGAGTCATACAGCCAGTGAGGAGTGTAGCGCCTGACATATAACTTTTAACTTCACATCATACTAGCTTGGATCAGGTAGATGCAACGGAGGCTTTAGATCAGTTCAGAGAGTTTGGTGTCTTGTAGAAAGCGGAAAAGTAACTCGAGGAGTGCCGGGTGCTCATTCCCGAGGAGAGCTCGAAGCGAAAGTTGTGAATGGATGTTGGTGAAATACTGGATGATATCGTGACGGTGAGAAGCATATGCTGGACAGTTAAGTAAGATATGGGTGACAGTAAGGCGTACGTGACATGAGCTACAAAGTGGAAGGCGGTGTGGTCGATGAAAAATATAATCGTGTGTCAATTTGGTGTGTCCCAGGCGAAGTCTGGCGAGTGCCACCTCGTTCAGACGAGTGTGTTGGTTGGAGGAGGGCCAGCTGGAGAGTGTGGGTTTGATAGGGTGTAGGTGTGTGAGGTTGTGTGACCAGCAGGCCTGAATATATTTTTTTAATAAATTATTTGTGAAGGATAGAAGATCCCCGGGGGGCACCGGAGCTCTATTGTTGGCGGGGAGGTCGATCGCCGCGCTGGCGAGACCATCAACCCTTTCATTTCCCGGGATACCCCTACGTCCGGGGATCCAGAGCGGGGTGAGCTGAATGTGTTCGTGGTTGTCACACGCGGTATATATATACTCATACTTCCCAGGTCATTATCCAAGGTAAAGGTCATGCCAATGGGTTTTCAAATCACGACCTTTAGCGTGACCTCAGCATGCCCGAAAATTAAGACGTAAGATGTCATATGAACTCTAGGCTATGTCGGCTTGCCAATGACATTTTCCTATACCTTTAAAACGATTGTTCGGAAGCTGGTATTGAAGCCTCTGATCCGACATCACCTACCCCAGTCGTGACCATTTTCTACCACGATCGATACAAATGCATGCTAATTCTTGAAAAGCAATTTGAAAGAAAGCAAGCACTGCCTTTTGAAAACCATTGGCAAGGATTGAATTCGAGATCTGAATATTGAACTAACATGACGTCTGGTGACCTCATTGTCAGTCAAAATGCAAATATAAGATATTCCCGGGCTTTCGATAACCAGAGCTTTCAAACTGTGCTTTGCATTTCAACGCACGTAGATCAAAAGTTAGAGATGGATGGATAGAGATGATAGAGATAGAAGAAGATGATAGAGATAGAGACAGAAGATAGAGATGGATTGCAGCTCACTCAGTTTCCAAACCTGCTGTGGCTGACCAGCGAATACTGATAAAAAGTTGTGTGGTATTGTGCAGTGAACGGAACAACCAGGAGTGTTGGGAAATATCGGCCCGGGACGATTATTTATACAACGGTTGTTTATAGTGCATGCTATCACATCTAGACGAAATTGTTTTATTTGCTTAGGCCAAAGGAACACAAAAAGAGTCACTTTGCAAACTTAGCGAACATACCATCCCAACTGCCCTTGATGGATGGTCAGGGTGGCGTTGGCGAGAACTGGGCCAGGGCGGCGTCCTTGAGCAACACAGTGGCATCCGCTGCGGTGGAGGGTCGGCCTCCGACGGAAACAGCGTCGCCTGTCCATCTCATCCAGGTGTGACCAACCGCGGCTGCCAGCGCGGCTGCCAACAACAGCACCATTCCTTCCTGAAGACCCCGCACCGGCGGCAAGTTGGCGACACAGCCCGGCCTGTTTGTGGCGCACCAGTCGGGCGCGGCGGCCGCCGCCGGCCGGCCAGGGGCCGTCGGTGGCGGTGGACCAGAACGGGTCATGGGACGGCAGGCCAGCCGGCCACCAGACACAGGTGCCGCGCGCCGCCGCCAACAGCCGTCTGCCAACGTCGCCACTATGTCATCAGCCTGATGATCAACTGTGACACACGACCTCGCCTGCCACGCCCACGGCCGCGATAACCAAGGGCGCTTCACAGAGGCGGGTACAGAGATACTGGGGGCATGTGCTCCCCGTGTTGAATGGTGGCACTCGTCTCTGACCGGGAAACCGTGAAAGGCCCCCTCCATAACGGTTTTAGAACAGCTTTTCCCTGCCGCTCAACTTTTTTTCAGCCAAGGGTTCCTCTGACAGCAAAAGGTGACCCTCTTTGAAAGGGAAAATCGTCCCTTCAGTGCACTACCTCCCCCCCCCCGCCGCTCAGCGGATGTGGTGGTATCCTTCCGATGAAGTGGTGCTCATTCAAACGTCTGCCCTTCCCAAATTAAATTTCCCGGATCCGCCCCTGCAGCTTGATACCCGAGTTCGAGAGCGACCTTCAGACTCATGTACTGTTGACATGTCGCAGATATCGTCCTCGACTCTGCACTCATCCCTCGCAACCCCATACTGTGTCCTAGTTACCATTCTCTACACTATTTTCTCCATCATTGCGTACTGCCGAAATGGCCAAACCTGCCCGAAAATATTTTAATTGAGGCACCGAAAACAAACTATTGCCAACTTCGTTTGGATTGCATTGCGATATTGCAAAACAAAGCATACTGGAATAGGTAGGTCCGTCACCGCCTGGTCAGCTGAGTGAATAGAGCGCTGGCTTGCAAAGATCTCCATGTCTTGGCAAAGCAGGTTTGA